>CM046437.1:5652096-5732985 GCA_025506505.1 Flaveria sonorensis
TTCTCAGAGTGAAGAGATGGGGTAACATGCTCTGTGGTATACCCTCCTCAAATAGGTTTATATGAGTGAGTCCGCATCAATGTGGACTTGAGGAGGTTGCTGAGTATGACTATTGAAAGTGAGGGTGGGTGAATCCTCTAAGTCCATACTCTAAGAAAAACTCCCAGGTTCTGTGACTGTTTTGACTTTCTCCCCCTTTTTGAGTTTTCTTAGTGGTCTCTCAGCTAGCTTTCCCTTGAGATCAGTGATCTCAAGTTGCTGGTCATTGACCCTCTTTTGTAAGATAGTCAACTAAGATTCCAGGTGCTAATCTTAGAGACTAAATAGGTGTAAGTTTTAGTCAATGTGCCACACCTGTTAGTTTCAGACTCCCCTCATCTTCATACAAGAATCACGGGGGATGAGAGAATGGGACTAATGTCGTCTTCCTCATCACCAGCATAGTGTTCTTGGCGGCTGGATTTCCCCTGCATCATGACAACTTCAAGAGAAGTGTCAAGAGGCTGGGTTGCCAGGTTAGGTCTGACTGATATAATCACTTTCTAAGTGAGAGCCTCTTCCATATGGATCTCCTGAACAGGTTCAAGAAGATCCATCTCAGTGGGGGGTAGATGATGTGGGCTAGACATGGTGAACAGGGTACTCTCTTTCCTTGAGTAGGGGTGGAGAAGCCCATTCTTCATCATCATTGGAAGGCAAGGCTAGGAATTGTTGGTTTAGATCCAGCGCCTGGGGATGGTAACTATCCCCGGAAGGTTGTTCAACTAGAGTGTTGAGACTTTGAGTGAAGGCTTGAGACTGGTGGGGTTGTGAGCTCATCAGGCTGAGCATGAGGAACCTCAGCACTGATCATTTGAGAGATGAGTGGTTTTCTCTTAGGGAAGTGAGAGCTGAATGTCCACTTCCTCCTGCATGGTTGGTGATATGGGGCGTGCATAATCTGAATAGCATGTGCAGGGGTTTGTTGGTTTTTCTCTGGTAGGTGATGGTTATTGTAGGCTGTAGTTATGGTTGAGAGGTGGAAGGTGTGGGTTCAGCACTAGCTGGTGCTCAGCACTAGCTGGTTGCTGCTAGGTTGCACCTTGAGCAATGAGCTCAAACAATTTTTGGGACTATGGCTGTTTCTACCCCGGAGAAGCCAACAGTTGGCTTCATCATGATTTGAAGATGCGGGCTTCATCTGTCCCAGTTTTAGAATATTACCTATTCCCCTCAACTGTGGGCCCAGTTCATAGTTGTTAATATACTAGACATATCTAGGGAACATGTAATACTCTAGGGACTCTAGTTAGCAAGCAAATTGGTATATACAAATTGTGAAATACCTAAACTTGAACCCCTGAACCATCCCATGGACTATGAAAGAGAGGTCTTCTGGAATCTGGTCCCATCCTCCATGCTTGGTGGATAAGCTGATGTATGACACATAGAGGAGGTACTTACATTGAGAGGAGACCTTCCCTTCCTGAAGGTCTTGACTGAGAAGCCACCCTCATAGCCTATCTGCTTAAAGGAGTGGTTGACTACAGCTTTGGGAAAGGTCTGTTTATGGTGGCTTGGAGTGATGAAAATGTCCTCCCTGCACTGTGGCAGATAGTGCCTTCTCTTCATCCATGGGACCTCTTCACAGGTCGGCCAGAACGCCAACAAGTGATCCTCATAGAGAGGAGGATCAATGGTGAGGGAGGTGAAGTAATTGGACAGAAAGATAACGACAAACCTCTGAGAAACCTGGATCTTTCTCAGAGTCTAACAGAGCAACCTGATTATGTTGCCTATGAAGATGCATGGAAAATTGGGGCTGGTTTCTGCAGTCAAGGTTGGCCATTTGAAGTAGCTTTACGATGAAAGAAGATAAGAACGAAGGCGGTTTTGTGGGTGAAATTAGGTTAGAGAAATACAGATGAAGAGGAGAGGGAGAGAAGAGGGGGATAAATTTTGAAATCCGGATGTCTGTCCACCTCTGAAAAAGTGCCCAAAAAGGTAGTTTTCTTGGAAGTTGAAAGTCTTCGAAGATAATTTTGCTTCGCAGTTTTGAGAAAAAGCTTCCGAAGCCAATTTGGCTTCGGAAGATATTCTTAAAAATTGTGAAAATTTGGCTTCGGAAGAAAAATACTTAGAGAATTTTTCTTCCGACACATTTGGTTTCGGATGATATTAAGACTTGGGAGTTTTATTTTAAAGAGAATAAATCTTCCGAGATAATTGCTTTCAGAAGATATTTGTCCTTCAAATAAATGCAAGCACTTAGAAGCATATTAAGCTTCAAAAGATATCTTAGAATTTCTTCCGAAGGTAAATTTCTTATAAGTAGTTATTTGATTTGAAGACATAAATTTCTTCCAAAGGTAACTTGAGATCTTCCAAAAGAAAATATGTTTTGAAAATTTTCAAAATCTAAGGAATATCATTAAAAATTTTCTTCCAAAATAAACGGACTTATGAGGTGATAAAATAGACAACTTAGGACAAACAGGTTTTTAAAATAAAGTTGATTTAAGTTTTAAGAAAATCTACTCAAAGTTAATCATCCTAATAGATGATACAAGATATTTGAATCTCTGTTAATCAAAAGCTTTAGTGAACAGATCAGCATATTATCATTTGTGATAACTTGACTAGTTTGATTAATCCCTTCTCAAAGTTATCTCTAATCAAATTATACTTGATGTTGATGTGTTTGGTCCTGGAGTGCTGCACAGGATTCTCTGTAATAGAGATAGCAGTGTTGTTTTCTATGTGGATGTGAGTCTCTTTGAAGTTGAATCCATAGTCCAGCATCTAATTTTGAATCCAAAGCACTTGAGCACAGCAGCTTGCAGCAACAATGTATTCAGCTTCAGCAGTTGATACAGAGACACAGGATTGTTTCTTGCATTGCCATGAGACAATCCTTCCACTAAGGAATTGACATCCCCCTGAAGTAGACTTTGCAGTCATGTTGTAGCTACCATAGTCACTATTTGTATAAGCATACAGATTGAAGTCAAAACTCTTTGGATACCAAAGGCCAAGCTCGGGAGCACCTTTGAGATATCTAAGCATCCTTGACAGCAACCAGGTGTGACATTTGGGCTTGGCTGATATCTTGCACAGATGCATGTAGCAAACATGATATCAGGCCTGCTAGCTGTGAGTACATAAGAGACCCAATCATAGCCCTGTATAGATGTTCATCCACACAACCCCTCAGATCAGGTCTAAGGGAGTAGTTTCTGGCTATGGGTGTCATAGCAACCTTACAATCAGTCATGTTGAATCTTGTAAGTATGTCTTGTACATACTTTGACTGTCTATGAAGATGCCATTGTCAACTTGCTTCACTTGAATTCCTAGAAATAAATTGAGTTCCCCCATGGCACTCATTTCAAATCTATTCTCATCAGCCTCTCAAAGTCTTTACAGAGCTTTAGATTAGTTGACCCAAAGATAATGTCATCCACATATACTTGAACCAGCATTAAGTCATTCCTGTTCCTTTGATAAAGAGAGTTCCATATATAGTACCCCTCTTGTAACCATGTTGACAGAGATACTGAGATAGTGTCTCATACCACTTCTTGGAGCTTGGTGCAGCCCATAAAGAGCTTATCAAGCTTGCAGACATAATCAGGATGATCTGGGTCTGCAAAGCCAGGTGGTTGTTTGACATACACCTCTTATCATCAATCACCCAATATAGAAAGCACACTTGACATCAAGTTGGTAGACCTTGAATCCTTGGATGCAGCAAAAGCCAGGAATATTCTTACAACTTCAAGTCTTACCACAGGAGGAAAAAACATCTATGTAATCAATTCCCTCTTCTTGTGTGTACCCGTGAATAGCTAGTCTTGCTTGTTCTTAATGACAAGTACTCTATCATCTTTCTTTCCTAAAAACCCACTTGGCTTCTATGGTAGTCTTCCCATAAGGAAGAAGAAGATAGGTTCCAAACCTTCTGTCTTTTGAATTGAAGCAGCTCCTCTTGCATTGCTTCAACCCAGCTTCATCTTTAAAGCCTCATCAATTTTCTTTGGCTCTACTTGGGACAAGAAGCAAGAGTATAGACAAGCATTTTTGTCATGGGTTTGTCCTTATTCTCACCCTGTATCAATATTTCCGATGATGTTTGTGGTGGGGTGTGACTTGTGGATCCTGAGTTGAGGGATCACAGCAAGTTGATTGGAAAGATCTAAATTAGAGAATTTAGATCTGGCAGTGAAGTATCACCCACCACATCAGCACACTTATCAAAAGAGACTTGATCTAATGAGTGTATGGCATCATTCATGTTGTCTTCTATGGAGTAGTTGTCAGTATCAAGAAATTCTTGGTCACTGTCACCACCTCCATTTCCTCTTACATTTGAAGCTCCTTCACCTAAGTTTTGAACCCCTGAGCTGGAATTTGAAGGTATCTAAGATGTATCAGCTGAATTTGTCATGTTGTGCTGATAGGATCTTCACTTGCAGGGTTAGTTACCACTGGAGCTGAAGTAGTATTCTTCTTGTCTTTTCAGCTCAAATCTTGGGTCAGGATCTCCTGTTGATATGTTACCTGTAGATCCTGAAACATCCTCACAAGACTTGTTAAAACAGTTGGTAACTAAATCAAGATCAAATAGCCAATTCGGACCAGAACCTTTCACACTGGGAGTGTGCTCATTGAAGGTCATATTGGCTGACTCCTCAACTACTCTAGTTCTGAGATTGTATACTCTATAAACCTTAGCTTGAGAAGAGTATTCAATAAAATGCCCATCATCTGATTTCTCAGCAAACTTGGCTACTTGACTACCAAAACTCTGTTCTGCATATACCAGGCTGTGTTAACAGCCTCTGCCCAGAAGGTGATAGGTAGTTTAGAATCAGATAGCATGGTTCTTGCAGCCTTAATAAGTGTCCTGTTTCTCCTCTCAGTAACACCGTTTTGCTGAGGAGTCTTAGGAGCACTATATTGTCTTGTAATACCCTTTTCATCATAAAATGTATCAAGGATTTGGTTTTTAAATTATGTTCCATGATCACATCTTATGGTCTTGACCTTATGATCAGATTGATTCTTAATTTTAGAATGAAGTTCTTTAAGATCTCAGGAGTCTCATCCTTAGTTCTAAGGAAAAAGACCCAAGTGAATCTTATGAAATCATCTGTGATCACTAAACAATATGAGATCCTTCCTAAACTCATTACATTGGTAGGGCCAAAGAGATCCATGTGTAATAAGTGTAGGGGAGTAGTGATAGAGTTCCTTTCCTTTGGCTTGTGAGACACTTTGTGTTGCTTCCCTTTCAGGCATGCAACATAATGATTATCACTTGTAAACTCTTTCTTTGGCATTCTAGTTACCAAATAATTCTTAATTAATTTATTCATGTTCTTAAAGTTTACATGGCATATTCTTTTATGCCAGAGGAAAGACTCATCACTATTTGCTTTAGATAGAAAGCAAGAAACCTCTCCCGAGGAAGATGTTTGCTCCAAGTCCATCTTGTACATGTTCCCTTTCCTTGGGGCTCTGAGTAGGATATGCTCATGAGGAATGACCACTCCAGGCTTGAGAACAATGCACTCATGCTCAGTAAAGAGCATGTCGTGTCTCTAATCATAAAACTGAGATACACTCAGTAGATTGTACCCAAGCTCTTTAACAAAATTTACCTTTTCAATGGTGAGCTTACCATTTGTGACCATGCCCTTTCCAGTAATGTAACCACCAGCATCTCCTCCAAAAGCAATTAGTCCTTCATCAATTTTCTCAAATTTTGAAGTAGAGAACCATTGCCAGTCATGTGCCTGGAACAACCACTATCAATGATCCATACATTTTCCTTGGTCTTTAGCTGTTCCTGCATAAAAAGAGGTGATTAGTTACATTTGGAAACCCAAGCCTCATTGGTCTTGGTCTATTCAAAGTGATCTGAAGACAATATAACAGTGACTGATCC
Organism: Flaveria sonorensis; assembly: GCA_025506505.1. Classification (NCBI taxonomy): domain Eukaryota; kingdom Viridiplantae; phylum Streptophyta; class Magnoliopsida; order Asterales; family Asteraceae; genus Flaveria; species Flaveria sonorensis. Next base: position 5,658,026 of record CM046437.1, read on the forward strand.
TATATTCAAGCTTTGAGGATCATTAGTTGCTGTTGATGAAGAACTTTCAGACACCAGGTCTTTCTTCATCTTCCACACCATATTCAAAAGATTGGACTTGACCTTCAACACCTCAGAAGTTTTAACAACTTCTGAAGTTTTAGAGACTGGACCTTCGGAAGATCTTGCTTTCACTACAGCATATTTCAGTACTTCGGAAGCATTCCTTTCTTCCGAGACCAAATTTTCTTCCGAAGGGAAGTTTTCACATGTCTTCTTCTTCACTTTGGAGCTTTCGAAGGAAACAAATTTTCCTTCTGAAGCTAGCTTCTCCTTCTTCTTCTCAGAAGTTTTCTCTTTGATCATATGGATGGTACTTTTAGGATTGTAAATGCAATCCTTAGCCAATTGAGAAGTACTACCACACATGATGCAGTCCATTTGCTTCCTTATGAGAGTCTTCTTCTAAGAGGAAGACTGAACTTGATCACTTTCCTTCTCCATTTTCACCTTCACAGATGATGCAGCAAGCTTCTTAGGGAGAGGCTTGTCCTTGGAGCTGGATGGTTCAGGCTGTGTAGCCATGGTACACAGCTGATTAGTCTTCTTCTCCTTGCTGAGATGATTTAGACCTGAACTAGAACTCCTGGTACTAGAGTTCATGGTTGGGTCTTCAGCCTTCACCACTTCAAACCCTGCAGAGATAAACACTTGTTTCTGCTTAGAGTTAAAAGTGGTCTTGATTTCTTGGGCCTTCTTTGCCTTTATCTTGGCTCTCCTGATCAAGTTCTTTCTTTGAGACTTGGTCATCCCAGCTTCTTCATCTCTCTCCTCAGGAGAATAGTATCCCTTCTTAGGATGGTCCTCTTCACTATTTTCAGACATATCCTTCACTATCTCCTTCTCATCCTCTTCAGCAATAGGGTCTATGAGGGGAAGCTCATCTTCACAAGTTCCACACCTTGGAGATCTTACAGATAAGAGAGTGTGTGGAGGAGCTATCTCAGTAGATCCCAATCCTTACTTATTTTGATAACAAACTTGTGCATGCAGAGATAAGGATATCATGTTCTTGAAGGTCTCTTCTTCAAGAACAAGTTTTTCTGCCGGGCTTTGCTGATCACAAGCTCAGCCTGGCATTCAGTTAAATTAGTGAAGAGATCCTTAATTTGAGTCTCGTAGTTGGTTTGTTTATGCTTTAGAGCTAAAATGGTTTTCTCTAGATCTTCTATTTTTAGTTTATAATCATTTTCAACTCTTTTGAAATAAGCTTTTAAGATATTTAAGGACTCAAGATCTGATCTCATCTCTAAGTTATAGGACCTATACTTATTGATTTTATCAATACATTCAGGTGTATCGAGATGCTACAATACCTTGGCTTCATCATGGCCTACCATAAGTGCTTGGTTTGGAGCAGCATCCTCCACCTGAAAGCTCCAGTCAAAGCCTCTTTCTTCAACAACTGCAGCATGTTGCCTGGGCTTCTCATTCTAGTGTGCTCCTTTAGTATAGTTTGGCCTAGCTTGTGCTTGGCTATCATTTGACTTAGGTGCCTTGCACTCTCTGGCAAAGTGTCCCATTTGGTTATAATTGTAACACTTCACCTTGCTTTTGTCCAGCCAAACTTTCCACTGGACATATTGCTAGGAACTTCCTCCCGGTCCTCTTGTAGAACTTCTTAGCCCTGTGAGTGAGAAGAGCCATCTGCTGGACTATTTCCGTATACTCCAGATCATCTGGATGGATACAGTCCAGGTCTTCAAGAGTGAAGAAAAAGTTGCCTGTACTTTCATCTGAAGACATAAAAGCTTGAGAAGACTTGTCTCCTGGAATGGGCTTCTAGGGATGTAGCTCTCCCTTGGTGTCTCCAGGAAGGTGATGAAAGGCCCCTTTTGTAAGGTTTCAGGGTAGTAGATAAGGTGGTGCTGTGGTTCTCTGCAGTCCCTTTCAACCACATGAAGGGCTGAACTTTGTTGGATGCTGGAGTTACCAGATGAATTTTGCATATTCATCTCCATATGGTAGCCACTGAGTATGCCATACAACTTAGTGAGAGTACGGGTCTTGAGGTTTTCAGTCCTCTTAATGACCACACAATAGTGTGTCCATTGTCTGGGAAGAGAGGACATGAACTTCCTTACAATATCCCTGTTCTCCAAAGTTACTCCAACATCAATAAGAGTATCCATAATCTCAACATACCTAAAGTACTGTTGAGTCATGGTTTCACCTGCTTTGAAGGTGATGTTCTCAAAACTACTGCTTTAGAGGTCCTTCTTATTCTTTGTAGCTTTACTGGACCCCTCATACATCAGCATCAGTGCATCTCATAGTTGCTTTGCAGTCTTGTATTTCTTGAAGCCTCTGTAGATAGAGTTTGGAAGAGCAGTTTGGAGGGCGGTCATGGCCTTCTGATCAATATTAATTTTCTTCCAGTCTTCATTAGAATAATCAGCCACTTCCTTGGGTATCATACCACCACCAGCAATAGCTGAAGAGGTGGATGGTACATGAGGTCCAAAGACTACTGACCCCTACATCCTGGAGTCCTGGGACTTGATGAAGCCTTTCATTCTTGACACCAAGTGTCAAAGTCTTCAGGAGTTATTAGTGGGGACGTAGTCATAGTACCAGTTTCCATGTTAGCCTTGGTGATAGCTGCCATTTGATATGTTAAGTATTTTGTGAGAGTGAAAGGATTAAAGATGGTGAGATCTTACAATCAAGAGCCTAAAATGCTTTGATACTAATTGCAGGACCATATGAAGGGTGGTCAGTACAATCAGTCTCACAATGAGGAGAGGTTTTGAACACTTAACAGTTCAAATAGGGAACTGGGTTTGAGTATGATGATACTAAGAATACAAGTAAGTAGTGAGACAGAACTAAGAACAAGAACAAACAAGTATGTTTTTCAAGGATGCTGTATATTGCTCTCAAGTTCTATTACAAGTGTTACAAAGCATATTTGAATTACAAGGACCTGAGACACTTTATACTACATCCTACAACCATCAATACTTAGAAAGACAGTTGGAAATACTAATCTAGACAACAAGATCAATGTAGAGTCAAAAGGCAGATTGCCTTTTGACTAGTGAGTATGACATGCCATAGCTCACATCCTTTTCTAATATAAAATGGTTTACAGGTAAAAAAGTAGGAAGTTACAGACAAAGACCTTATTCTATTGTTTACAAAAGCATGGATTGTTCACCAACTCATACAAATTGGTGAGTCTTCAGAGTTGCAGCGGATAGTGTGTCAGCTTTATGTAAAGTAGATAAGAGAAAGCATGTCTTCTCTGTCTTTGGAAGAAATCAGTCTTTACAGCAAAATGGCTTCAGAAGACTTTGTCTCCGAAGTTTCGAAAGACTTCATCTTTGGCTTTGGAAGATTTGGACTTTGGATTCGGAAGATTTTACACTTAGAGTATTTTCTGATGTAGAGTGTAAAACTTCCGAAGCACTTCTACCTTGTACGTCCAGTGCATGCATGCAGGAAGACCCTTGGTTGTTTGGATTCTTTGATTGCATCAGCCTTATAATCTTCTGATATTATCTTACATCGTTTTTGTACAAAACTTTATATTTCCCCTCTATGTACCTGACATTCTAAAAAGAACAATATTTATTTAGGTTTTTTTCCTGGTGAGGTGTAAAAGTACATAAATGCCCCTTATATGAGGTGCATATGATCATGATGTCTACTTAACAGGTAAATAAATGAGTTTAACTAAATTTGATGAAAATTATAAGTTTTTTAAATGTTAGGGAGGCACAGGGGGAAAAAACTGTTTTTGGATGAAAATGACAAAATGCACCAAACCTCGGGGACGAAAATGACAATTACTATTCTGGATAATACAATGTATAATTCATTGTGGGTAAACAAATTGTTTTAAGTATAAACCAACCCTCAATAATGATTGTACTTGACTTGTTGATAGTTGTGATAAAACATAAAACAGTGAAAGTAAGGTTTTATATGACATAAGGTAAAAAAATATAGAAAAAAAGAAAAACAGGCATATCAATTGCCTTATTTTTTGAAGCAATTCTATCCTTAAACATTTGATTAGGTAAACTTCATGAAATGACGGTAAATTCTCATTTACATTTTACAATTATTTTATTGTAAAAAATGTAAATCTATGCATACTGTTAACATAATTTTATTTTTGTTTTTTGTTTTTATCGATAGTAGGACAACTAATCTTAAAACATGATCATGTTTTAAAATTCCTCTCAATAGTCAAAATAGCAAAACCATTTACTCAAACAAGTTATATGCATACAAGTACCCTTATTGATATTTATCAATAATGAGTAATAAGTAATAAAAATTATAATAATTGCTAAAAAAGTATTAAATGAAAATAAATAAGTTGTTCATTAATAACTATCATTTCGATAGAATTGATTTGTTAAAATATAATAATCAAATAAAAGAATTAGTTTTTAAACATGATTTTCGTGATATTATTTATAATTTACCAAAAAGTAAAAAATATTATTAATTTGATAATTTACCAAAAAGTAAAAAATATTATTAATTTGTGAATATGATTTTAAGTAAAATAAATCAAATGTAATAAATGGAAATTCAAAAATATGCATATAAATAAAAATCAAATATTTTGGAAGAATCTCATGATTATTAATTAACTTGGAATAAATTGTTTTGAGTTTTTTAAATTGAATTTCATGTTGTTTGAAATTGTAGATAATTGAATTTCGAATCAATTAGTAGTTATGATTTGAAGATAAAGAAGAAAATCTGTAAATGCTATTAAATTTACACTAAAAATAAACAAAAGTTAGAGAGAAGAGTGGGGAGGAGAAAAAAAAATAGATAAATTAATAAAGTTTAATAATAGGATGGGTAATGTTATTATTATACTATTATAAAAACTTAGGATCGCGTGAATAACTCTTGTTTTAATTAAAAAATTTAACAAGAATGCATAATTTATAGAATCATCAGAATGGGAATCGTTTAGAAAGATAGAAGATATATACTGATGTTGCAAGTGTTGTTGGATCGTAGTGCAATCAAGTTCGGATGTGTATCAAGATCATCCAAGCTATGTAATCATCACACAAGAATCTTATGGCAGTTCAAACACATATATCATCACAGTAAATGTTACAACATGTGATCATTTATTCTATAAGTTCCTCTCAGAAGGCTTCTTGACCTGACGTAAGGGGACAGAGTTTTCATAGCAATGGTAAAATCCATAATGAGGAAATCTCTCATACCAGGTGTCTTGTTGAACATGGTGTCCCAGTGTTGACCGCAGCTGCTTTTGCCATATTTGTGCACCCAACCAGACCCATTGTGACCCTCGCCCCACGTCTTATTCCACCTTTCTCCATACTTGCCTTCCCACCATGTTTCTCCTTGTTTCACGCCATGCCCGTTTGGGTCAAAGTGCTCATCCCATTTATCACCCCATTTTGTCCACCCGTCACCCTCTGAACGTTCTGCCCATTTGTCTGTGTACTTCACGCTGCCGCCTTTTCCATCATACTTCTCACCCCACCTGCCAAGTCATCGTACTCATGAATTTTAGTTAAACTACTGCATTAAACATAAAATGCTTGCAAAATATAAGATCTTATCAACATAACCACTTTTCATTGGAATGGTTGCATATACAAGATAAAAACATAACATAACTTTAAACGATCAACATTGACAGAAAATTTTAAGATGTTGAATGACATCACTAATATAATGAACAAATTGATGCACCAGATGAGACTTTGAAAGGAAACTTCTATTTTAGTGACAGTCAATGCATGTTAAAAGGAGTCGAATAACGAAATGCCTGAATTTTGTAATTAACTCGTCTTTAACTATAGATTAGATAGAAGATTGTAATGTGATACCTTTCATGCCAAACATGAGCATGGCCAGCCTCTATCTGTGTGCTTGGGTCAATGCTGCACCACTTGTGAGCCCACTTCTCAGCTTGACCCGCACCATAATGTTCAAACCATTTTTCCTGCCACTCATCCCCTTTTCCATTCTTCCCCCATTTATCTGCAGTCTTTTCAATATGAAGACACCCTTCAATCTGGACATAAACCATGAATTTCCCAATTAACCATAAGCACAGGAGACAGTAAAGCAGCATACATGTATATGTGTATCTCTGCTATCATAACAGTGAAATTTACAGTGCAAAACTCCATCGGTTGGGTTTGTTAACCAAGTTGAATAAAATCAAAGCACACACATCAAGTGAGAACCGGCTGCAATGATGGACATCTCACTGGTAAATAAGTGAACACAAATTGGGAAAAGAAATAAGATGAGGCATGCCACACATAGAGATCGAAAAGATATTAAAGGTGATAATGTGATATCAAACACCTTTACGTTATTTAACCTGCTTTTAATTAAGTATTGACCTAATCTGAAATTAGGGTGCAAAATATGAATAAATTGCACACACATAATCAAGAAAATTTTCTTACAAGGGGATTATTTGTGCATCAACCAATTCACCCTTCCCCACTTTTCGGTTGAACATAAGACAAATTGTGTTCAACAAAATTCCTTCTTTACAATGGGATAAGTTAAAGTCCACATTTGATGAAAACTATACATACCTGTGACATTGATTCTGTCCAGAATTCACGCCAAACATTCCCAGAAGCATCGCGACCTGATTTTTCAGACCCAAGCTCCTTAACCTAACTCATCAGCTGCTTCCCAGTATTTCTCCTCCCATTCAACAGATTTATCAGCAGTAACACCCTAGTCAATGTCCACCTACAAACCACTCCATCTGCTCTCACTTCTGTCCCTGTTTCTTTCCACCACATTGATCCTTTTGGACTAGTCCCATGAGATGATACTGGATCAACTTCAGCAAGAGCATGAGCTGCATCTTCTGCATTTGTTGTAAACATTACATCGACTTCGTGTTCTGCACTCAACTGAGGAGTTGAGCCAGGAACATCCTGTTTTTCAACCTCCATTAGTGACTGAAAAGGTGGAAGAGAAGGGTTGTAACTTTTGCTTTCAAAAGGCAGAGACAGATGACTAGTAGAAGGTTCTAACTCCATCACAGGGTTTGGTTGAATGGCATTTGGTGATATTCTTCTACTCGATTCTGCGGAGTCCGCTCCACCATCCACATCTAAATCAGTATTAGAAGGTGGTATCCAAGACCAGAAATTTGGACCTGGTGTTCCAATGCTGGCTGATACTGATACAAGTAAGAATGAATATACACTAATAAGTGGGAAATATCAAATATCATGCAACATATGATTAAACACAAGGAAAGGGAGACATGCCTAGTTTCAACAAATGAAAAGAGGTGCTAAATATCAAATAAAGATCAATAGCTACTTAATTGACCTCCCTATACCATAACCATACCCATACCAAGTTTTTCCCATCCATAGCGAGGCTACTCAAGGGGTCTGGAGAGGGTGAGATGTAGGCAAACCTTACCCCTATTAGAGGATAGAGAGGTTGTTTCCAACGAGAACCTCAACTCCCTCCTAAATAAGAAGAGAACACAATACTAAACCTTGCTATCAATATACAACATACCACAAAAGAATCACATATCGGTAGATACTCGATCAGGCAACAAACAAACAAATGCACATAAAGATCAACGATATACAAGAATCAATGGCGGAACACCACACAAATGTCAACAAGAAGCACAAAATGAACAACAATATATCATCATCAAGAAAGAGCAGACAATGATCAACAATATACAAGGATCAATACCGGGACAATATACAAATGTAACAAGAAGCACAAGATAAACAAGGATATACAATTATCAAAAAGAAGCAACCAAGGGCACTAAGCTGGTAAAAATAACCAATCAGATACTAACATGCAGGTGTTACTAGGTTACTGTTAATTGACCTCTCTATAGAAACAGTAAAAGAAGAACAATGATCAATTGTACACCATATTCCTGAATATCTCTACACATTTATGTTACCACACATTTCAATTCTCACTCAGGTGATTACACCAACCAATCATCATAAATTCATAATGAAGTGCCCGATTATCATCAATTTCAAAAGAGAATAAAAACAAGATTGAACTACCTTGTTGTGAATCCGAATCCCCAATAGCGAGATCATGTTCATCATCCACATTTCGTAATGCAGATGATGGATTCTCTTGGGCCAGCTTCTCCTCCCTTAAAAGCGTACTGGCAACAGCAATTGCAGCAGCAGCACGATCAATCAGCTGAAGCCTCTGGATCCTATCCCTTTCCTCAGTGGGAACTTGGAGAATCTTCAAGAAGTCGCTGCTCTTGGCCTCTAAATCCTCGTTGTCGGCGATTTGATTGAACTGAATCTCCTTCCTCTCCCTGTCCATGGCCTTCTTCCACATATCGAGATACGAGTCTCCGCCATTTGAAACCCTAGCGCTGAACCGTTTGACCGTGGACTCGGGTGGAAAGAAGAAGAAGAGGCGTTTGGGTGTTTGTAGGAACCGGTGGTGGCTTGTAGTTGTGTGAGATGGTGTGAAGATGAGGTGAAGCTGAGAAGCCATAGTGGATTGATTAGGAAGCAGAGATCATTGCAATGGCAATGGAGGTGGGAGGTGTGAATTTAAGTAGCAGAATGAAGGAAACATTATAGAGTTTTCTTTTCGTGTACAACAGAAAGCATCGCTTGAATCTCAAGGAGGTGGATAACAATCAACATACATGTGTCCAGGGATACAAGTGATTCTCGTGCCGTGGGCCATAAACCTTTCTAAATTCAATGCTTAGGCCACGTCATAATCATCCTCCTCCACTCCAATTTTCCATTTTATTTACCTCGTAAGTTCCCCAGAGCGCTCAAATAAATAACGTACGTAGTTGGTTGTGGATGCAAAGATTTCAGTTTACGACGTCATGACAAAGAACTGATTATCTTTCCGCATCATCATGGCCTATCGAATGGAGCCCAACCAACGTTCACATGAGATAGGCCGGCACTACTGTTGATTTGATTCAGGTTTTAGATCATCATCATCACCATGTTACAACATATTCAAGCAATTCACAACACCCATCAATATCAATAATAAAATAAAGGGTTAATTTCATATATATTTTTACAAACTTAACAAATATTATATATATAATATATACAAATAAAAACTTAAATATAATATATATCCCTCTAAAATTATTAAAATATCAAATATATCGTTTTAATAAGTTTCAATAAAATGTATTACCATTTTACCCTTGATTCATTTTTTCTCAAAATACATCATATATGTTTATATTTTGTGAAATTTTTTTACACAAAGCCGATACTACCATTAGGAGTTTGAAAACTAATTTGTGGCATGTGACATGCAGGGGCGAAGCTTCTTAGGGGCCGGGGGAGGCGCCCGCCCCCCCTCTTTTTTCCGTCAGTAGTGTTAATTTTCGGTTCGGTAGTGTAAATTTTCGAGCCGGTAGTGGAAATTTTTTAATAAATATAATGTTCGCCCCCCTAAAATAGTTTACTTTCGCCACCGCCCCCCCTAAACCGTGGTTCAAGCTCCGCCACTGGTGACATGCTTAGTGCATTCATAACACATTATTATTTGTGTTTTTATAATTGGAATAATTTCATATATATCCTTATAAATCTAGTTAAATATCATTTATATCTAAAGTAAAGTTTAAATTTCATATGTATCATTTCTTAATAATTTTTCTTTAAATGTCAATTCTAACCTTTACAAATATACATGTTTGTTCTATTTCATTTGATCGTTGGTGTCTCCGTTGCTTCTTTATTCTTGAAAAGATATCAATAAATATACACGTGAGTAAAAGGACCCCCATGTATTCGACAACTAAGATTTTTATTAAATAATAACATCAAACTTTACTAAAATCGATTAAGCTGCTTATGTTTTTTTTTCATTGGTTAACTACCACTGCATATGTAAAATTAATTGAAATTTCTTGGAGATGAAAACCTAAAACTCCTGATGGCTGCATCGGCTTTGTGTAAAAAAAAATTTACAAAATATGAACATATTTGATGTATTTTGAGAAAAAATAAATTAAGGGTAAAATGGTAATACTTTTTATTGAAACTTATTGAAATGATAAATTTGATATTTTAATAATTTTAAAGGAATATATATGATATTTAAGTTTTTATTTGGATATATATGATATTTGTTAAGTTTGTAAGGATATATATGAAATTAACCTTAAAATAAAAAACCCAAAACAACTTTGGATAAGTTGTGATCGTTTTCAACTATCGTTGACTTACCATGGAGAATCAAACATTGTAAATATTTTTAAACTGCTAACTATTCAGTTCAGGTTTCAAATGCCCATGTGTGTTGTCTTCTGCCAATCTTTTAATTCGTATAAGTATGTATCTACTTTTAAATATTGGGTGAGTATTTTCATTTTGTATGATACTTTTTACCAACTCAACACTTAACATTTAATTTTTGCAAGTTAAATTCTTAACCACGTCTCATTTAAGCATCTATATTTACTAAATCGGTTGCTTTATTTATTGTCGATTTCTCAATTGCCCTATGCTGTTAAGGTGATGGCAAAGGACCTTATAAGAACACCATCACATTTAGAAGTTTTACAAGCTTAAATACCAATTGCAGGTTGTATCACTTCGGCATCTCCCACGCGAGGGCTTATCTTATCGTCTTAGCAAGTTGTATGATCAACTTTACTGATTTAGATATATTTTGAAAGTTGTAGATTTGTTTGACCTAAATTCATGTATATAGTTATCTATAGTGTATAAAAGAAGTTTAAATGTTAGTAGTTTAAAGTTAAAATCATGTGTATATTAGCTTTTAATATTAATTAAAAAAGAATCAATTTTGGTGGTCTTTATTTGATTACGATACATGGGTTTATGGTCTCAAAGTACTAATATTTGATAACAACTGTAAACTTATTAATAAAATAAGAAATGTTGTACACAAAAAAATATTTAGAGATTTACGATAACTATATATTGGTGTCTGTAATTATATTTTATTCTTAGCCATACCAAGTAATATATTACACTACTTTAATACCCGTGTGTTATACGGTTGGTTTTAACAAAAACACCTCATTAGATAATTGATAAGACAATATTGTTATCATAAATAATGAAACAATTAAATTATATAAAAACAATTAAATTTTATAATTGTAACACACTATGCTGACTTAAATAAATATTATTATATGTAAAAAATAGAAAGATAAGAGAGACTAATAACAAAAGCGTACCAAATGATCTTGCTAAGTATCAAACATAAATCGAAAGAACTAAGGTGTAATTTACGAATGATAAAGACTTTTAATTCTTATGGTAGAATGACATACTGAAAGTTAACGTTTCCAAAGGCTAAAACACAAGCGGACATGAATTTATTAATTCAAGATATTCAACCGGCTTCATCCAACCTTCAATGATGTTAAAGAAGTGCAGATAAGGAGGACAATTGTTCAATGATGTTAGTTGTGAATTAAGGATGACAATAACATGTATTTTGAGCCAATATTCAAACATACAGTTGATATTCTTCATCTGTCAAAAAAAAATATCGACCATAAGCTTCACATATATAAATTGAAGAAACATCCAAAGTTAAAAAAAAACAAACAATGAGAACAATGAAATTCGTGTTTACAACCAAAATCAAGTTTCATATATCAATTGTAATATAAAAGCCGAATATATCAATACAAAGTTGCAACTAAACATCCTATTCCCTAGCTAAGAAAAAAAAAATTCATAGATTATGAAACTAAAAATAAGAAAGAAAGAATACTAACATTAGAAACTTAAAAATTTATTAAGAAAAAAAAAACAATCTCACCATGGCTCGGTTCCATGAGTTATCTGCATAAACTGTGCAAGGAAGATATCGCCCTTCTTTTGATTCAATGCAAGATACTTTTAAGTTTTAAAGAAGCAAGTTGCTTTTAGATAGAAGTAACTTTCTGACCTTCAATAACCTACTCCACCAAAAACTCCAATTATTACTACCTGTAACAATTAATAAATAAAAGTAGCAAAGCAAGCAGATTAGTCTTGGGTTTAATCCATAACAGTAAAAACCTAACAATCTTAAGACACTACTTCTATCTTTTATTAGTAGTAGCATGCTTGCACCATTAGTAACTTCCTCTCCTTCTACGTAGTTTTCTCATATTTGTAACACAAATATCAATTAGAGAGGATTGCACATCTTTACTTATTATATAATACATAAACTTGGGGTAAAATAGTAATTTAATTTTTGGTAAGACGCGCCAGTTGAATGCCCTCCCTCACCCTCACCCTCAACCTCCACCTCTCACATCCCTTCCATTAGACCACCTCCGGCCATCTCAATCGCTGCCATTTCACCACACATTCATCATCGTCCTTTTCAGATAGTTTCCTCTTCCTTCACGATCCATTCGCTTTCAGTCATCAATTGCAGTCGGTTTCATCTCCAATCCAGTACTCAATCCATTCAATAGGGTTAGCTCCACTGCTGTTATAAAGCCATGTCTTCCAAACAAAATCCGTCACAAATTCATCTTCGATTGCTTCTTGAAATCCAGGTATGTTTTGGAGCTCTTATAATTCGTTTATCGATGTTACATTTTTTAACCCAGTGAAGGTTCTAATCTTTCTCCATTACTGTAACAGCTGCAATTGTGTCATTGAAAGTCAACAACAATCCCAAATCATCGACTAAGTCAACAACAGTGAAGGTTCTAATCTTTCTCCTTTTCAGATAGCTGCAATTGTGTCATTTGTTATTATTAGATCCCTAACATGAATCCATACAAGTGTTTTATGGTTTAACCACTGATACGTTTATGATTAAAGTAATGATAGTGATCAATAACCAACTTAAGCCTTGACTCATCTAATTCTACAATTATATGGTATGCATTTTCTCACCTGGTGCTTTTATTAAACCAAGTAGTGTTCTTATACAGACCTAGGATTTCTTACAATTTAGCACCAAAGGATTTTACTTAGTGCAATTACCATGGTTTACATCATATATGCAACAGAAACATGACATGTCAAATTCATTTCTTTGGTGTTTTATGATATTTAAGGAATGTTTAATTTTTTTACATAGATACTATTTCATCAAATCATTATTAGCCTTTAAAAAATAAAATTGCTTCTTTGTCTAACAAAATTCTTCTTTGCCAACTGCCAGTTTTGAGCTCCATGCATATCATCACAAATGTTGGTCCTTGAAAACACAATAGCTTCTTTGCTTAACTTAAGTGTAAGTGCTGCCAGTTTTGAGCTCCATGCATATCTTCACCAATGTTGGTCCTTAAAAACAAAATAGCATCTTTGCTTAACATAAGTGTAAGTGATAATATTTTCTAATAGATGTGTTTGTGGCTACTTATGGTATTATATTCGGCTAGCATTACACTATACATAATTAGGTTGTGGCATAGTTGCTATTTTTCTGTTATAGATCCCGTTCTATATATGTGAGGAATAATGAGATTTCTACACTATACACATCTGCTCTTACCTTCATTGCAACTCTTCTAATTTGTGCTTACCTAGAACTATAACTTCACATTCTTTTTTCTAGACTTACATCCTAAAAACATCAACAACGTGGATCTTTATAGAAAACAATTTACAAACTTGAATTGATATATTTTAACAACCTTCTAAATCATCATATTAAAAATAAGGTATATATTGTAAATAATGACATTTTGCAATCAAAGTGTATTTTTATTGTATAATTTGTATATATTGATTCAGGTTGTCTCATTCTACCTCTTTGATACCCTTGCATGTTAATACCATTTTAGTGATCTAATCTACTACTTTTGTAAATAATCGAAGATTAGCAAAGACTGTAGTGTCTAATTACTTGTTGGTATAATGTAATATATTAAACAAATATACAAACACCATAGTATGTAAAGACTATGTCGTTACAAAAGCAAAAGTAGTATGTGTTCTTACATGGAAGGTGTAACAAGTTCTTTTTTTATCTAACTCTCAAGTACCACTAAAGGAGTATTACATTAAGATTAACAAGTAAAAAAATCATTAAAGACTACAGTTAAAACATAAATGAGTGAGTTAAATATGATATGGTTTTATTTTTATTTAGACTACAATACACCTACTTAATCTTAAATTTTAACATTATTGGGAGTTTAATGGAACAAAAGATAAATAATATCTCGGGATTGTCTGCTTTGTTTTACTTTTAAGCTAAGATCATTCTAAGTTATTGGATTTTGTTTCTATGATGTTTTCTACTATTCTTAAATGAAAATGTTTAAATTCTAACACAATACACTAAACAACTATGTGATGTTATCTCATGCACAAGCCAGTGGTTATTAGGTATTCAATTATTTTGTTAGTGGGATTACATATCACCCTTTTGCAAGTAGAAGATTTACATGTGACATGTTTACACTTTTACTTATGTTTTCTATTTTGAAGGAATTCTGCATCCAGGTATGGTTCGATTGTGTACTTTGATTTTTTTACGAATTCTTGATTGGTTTTTCAATTTGGGTGGTTTTGATCTGTATGTCTATATTCTTTTTCTAATTAATATGATTGTATATTTTTTAGATCACATGGGTGGTAGTATTCTTATTAAAAGGTAAGTTATTATATTCTCTTTCTTTCTATATTATGTCACTCCACTACTATGAAATTTATATTCGTTGAAAAATTGTTATTGATTATTACATTTTTTTGTACACGCATACGCACATATTCCCTAAGTTCATCATGACAGATTATTATTGTCTCTTTTTCCGATAAAGGCTCTCCAACTTATCTCAAAGAAACACTTTGTTCTGGATGGCTAGCAAGTGCTTTGCTAACAAATCGTGTCAAGTAAGTTTATTGAACACTTAGTTTATTCTACTAATATTGTCATTTTGTTAAAACTAAGCACAATCTACTTAAGTATCATGGTATTGTAAATGAGATTGATACTGTTATGTATAAACCTGCTTCTCATGTTCTCTTGAATGCCAATCATTATGGTAATCTTCATCTTAGTTCATCTTAGAAAAATGAGTGCTTTTGTGATTTTCTTTTATAAATGTAATATTTAATGTAACTTCAATGTACTAACATTTTACCCATCTAATTAAGCTCAAAAAACTAATACAAATAGTATCTCCAAAGTGGGCTTGGTTTGTTCTATGAAGCCAGGGTGCTTTTGGTTTGCATTTCTAGATTGGTTGCTCTGAAAAGTCTTAATCTAACTAAACATGCAGTCAATCATACTGAGAATTTTCTAAGATTTTGAAACGTTATGTTACTACTACTTCTTGACATATTGACCCTGAATAAAGTATTCAAATCTTCTACATTTTTTTTTCATAGAGTAGGCAAATGATTATGCTGGAAAATGCCCAGATGGTTGGGTTAAAAGAGAATTTGAAGCTCTAGCTAATCCGGTAACAATCTGTTACAATTTATATTTCACAGACACTTGGATACATGTCAAATCCAAATGAAAACCCAACCAAATGACAACTATGTGTAGAATATATCATAGCTAAAGCTTTGCCTTCAAACGAAAGTGGCTATTTGGGGTTGGGCTTTCTGACTTTGGTTAGGCTAGGTTTCATTGTCAATGTTTTGGATTCATTGTGTTCTTCAATTTCATTATACTACATCTTCAATAGAAATTTAGATGATTTGATAATTCAAAGCTTATGATTCTTTAGATTTAATAATGCCAAGTGAAGTAATAAGAGTTGGTTTGCACATCGTAGTTATGATCAATGTTTTACTCAGTTATCCGACTCAATGTTAATGCTCAGTTTTATAAAAAATTGCTGTAATGTTTTTTTAAGTTTTAAATATGTCACTACGAATCGTCAAACAAACTGGTAACATTTGGTCATCTCAATATGCATAATGCAAAACGTATCTTGAAAATTGCTAATAAAATAATCACACAAGTTTATATTTTCATGCAAATATACGAAGCATAATGTACAACCAAGTTACAAACTTTATTTTCATAATAAGAACTTTGTTTTCATTTTGGTGTGAAGTTTTTGTGATCTTTGGCGCTCAAGAATCTAGGCCAGCACCAACGACACATTGACATGCGTCGTCTTTATAAGTTGGGATATATCGTCAACATATCTTCGTAAATGAATTTTAAAAGTTTTGACCAAAATCATCCGGAGGAAACAATTGACGCTTTTTTAAACCTTTTAGCCTATTGGTACACCTTATTTCAGATTTTGTTACAATTTTCCTAATTACCTTTCATTATGAAAAGATACCCAATAATTGTATTCACCCTATACCAACCATAAATAGTCGCATATCAAGCATTAAAGATAATTACATAGATAAATCAAAGAACAAAAGACAAAACGTACGTACCCGCCGCAACGCGCGGGTATTTTCACTAGTTCTAACATAATATTCTTTTAAGTCCAAATTTTTTGCCTTCAATTTCTCTTTTAGTTCCAAATTTCTTGCCTTCAATTTTTGCCTTTTGGCACGCTGCTTAGCATGAGCAAGAAGCTAATACAAAACAACATTGTTAAATACAAAATGATAAAAATATATACTTGATGAATTAAAAAAATGTGGGATTTTGTTTTAGTGCTTCAAACGTTGGGTCGTTGCTTGTCTGCCCCGCGATTTCTATCGATTCCTTGGCTTTCTCCTTCTTTTTCCCTTGTCTGAGATTCTCTGCTGACCCTTAAAACACATCCAGTCAAATTGTTTAGTTATACTAAAACCAAACGTTTATATAAGGAAATATTAATGTTTGTATATATATTCTGATGAGAAAAAAGGCACCAGAATTAACCTCATATATCATAATATTTGACAATATAACACGAAATGTGTGTTTTAAGTTAGACTAAATATAGCAGTAAAATTATCCTTATCATAATGCAATATCGTGTAACATTATAAACATTTTCTTTCATACGAAGATGAGGTTATCTTGCTTTGAATCACAAGAAAATTTAGACTTTTACAAGTATATCTAGTTTTTCATAATCTTGTTATCCAAACAATTAGATCTTTTAAGGATATTAAAGACTTCCTATCAAACGCTACTGTTAACCATAATTGTGTATTATTCATCCCAGAGTTCATAGAAACCATTGTTATTTAAATTACTCCCAAAAAGTATATATATCATTTCCCTTACAATTCAATATAAGAGAACTGAATAACAAAAGTAGAGATGTATCTTGATTTTACAGAAAATCAATCGATTTTGAGATTCAATTTTCATAATAGTTACAAAAATTTAACATTTAACTGACTTACAAATCAAAAAAAAAAGCAAAATACCAGGCAATTTGAAGAGGAAACGGGGCTTCATAAGCAATCAATCTAAGTAGCTCCTTGAAAACCAGCTTTATGATCGGTTCCAGATGGGTGCTTAGGGAAATCAACTGGTTAGCTACCATCAAAGCTTGATGTGGCATAAATCCCTTATACAATTTTACAAAAATTAAGGTTAATAAATTAATTTGTCCAGATATCAATAACCAATTTTAAGACATAGGTTTTGCATAAATAGGTGTTAAATGATTTGTCATTAAGACTCCAAATCAAGGGTTGCTAAACACTCTTCATTCATCTGGGTGGGGGCATACGAATGCACAAGTCATTTCCAAAATTGCTTCCATTGAAATCCCAATCCAACATGCTAAAAACAGTTACATGAGACACTCTTACTTGAAAAAATACAAAAAAAAAAAAAAAAAAAAAAAAAAAAACAAACAATAAATCAACAGATTTCAACAAATGAAAAAACATAAAGTCATAATGTAAAGAAACAGAATGGAGACAACAGAGCAAATAAAAAAGAACAAAAAATATCACAGAATCGATTAAAACAAAATAAATCCCAAAAACCTTGGCTTCTCATTAAAACACATAAATGACCATAAAATCGATTAGCAACATACTTCATATAGCAACAGACGATTAGCGAGCAAAGAAAACCATAGAATCGATTAAAGCGAAATCAAAGATCAGTAAGATCAGCGAGGATAATGAAAGAGTCAAGCAAGAAGCTAACTTGGTTAGATCGATTTGATTTCACGCGTACGATGAAAGATGTTTGATCTAGGGTTTCCGTAAGAAAGAAAAAAGGTTAGATCGATTTGGTTTTAGGGAACGATGGAAGATGGTGGCTCTAGGGTTTTGGTAAGAAAGAATGAAAGGGGATTGGAGACACCGGGTTTTATCCATGCTGTAAGATCAAGATGATTATCTTAAAGGCTGATGCTAACCAAAGATCTCTCAGCAGGCAATAAAGTACAAGTAAGGAAGTACTTTGGAAGATTTGACTATGTACAAAGAAAATAACTAATTGTCAAATCTTTCGAAGCCAAAGACAGTAGTCTTCCGAAGCCAAAGACAGAAGTCTTCCGAAGCTCAAATACTGAACTCTTCCGAAGACTAAGAAGACTGACATACTTTTGACGAATGTAACGCCCGGAAATTTCAGCATGAAGAAAAGAAAAGAAAGTAAGGGAGAAAAAGGGTATTATTGTAAAGCAAGGGTTAAGCAGGCAAGGGCCAAACCTGATCATTATGGGTCAAAGAGGTTATAAGGCCGCCCATACTTCTCTCTCTCATGCAAAAATCTCGGCTAGAGCAAGAAGAAAGAAGCTCCACCTGGTTTTGGAGAGAGAAAGTGAAGAAAATCTTCAAAAGGTAAGATTTTTAAGATGTTCTTCTCGGTTTCAGTTGGGTTTTAACTTCTGGACCGATCTTTATGTGTTTTCATTAGGTTTGGCAGCTTGTTTTGTGTGTTTTAGTACTAGAACTCCAGGTAGCTCTCGAGTTTGAGGAGTTTTCACTCAAAAGCTGTTAGAGGTGAGTTCTAGGTCCCCTCTTTTAAATGTTTGATACTTGTTTGGGGCTGGTATGCATATTAAATTGATGTTTTCGAACCAGACTATGATTTTCCATGAAAAGTACAGTTGTTTATGATGTTGTATGTGTTTTTAGGATTTCCATGATGTTATATGGTTGTTTAAGATGTTCTAAGTGTGTAACCAATAGATCTAAGTTAAAAATATGCTTAATAAGATGTATGGGACTAGAAACTACATATGGTGAAATGCAGGTGTTGAACTTGTTGTCCGCTGTAGACTTTAAATATCCACTGTGGACACTTAGAAGATTCTGCATGCCGTCCCTTGTGGATACTAAGTGTCCGCTATGGACATTTGTGAACTAGACTGTCCGCTGTAGACATTGTATGTCTGCTGTGAACCATCAAGTACTTTAGACTATCCACTGTGGACTTGGCTGTCTGCTGTGGACTTGGCTGTCCGCTGTGGACACTTAGAATGTTTTAGTCATCCGCTGTAGACACTTAAGTATGCATACATGTCCGTTGTGAACCTTTAGTCATGCGCTGTGGACACACTTAGTGTTTCATTCATGCGCTGTGGACCCTTAGCTGTCCGCTGTGGATTTGGCCATCCGCTGTGGACCTTTAGCTGTCCGCTGTGGACACTTAGCAACTAAACTATCCACTGTATATTTTGTTCATTCATTGTAGGCACTTAGAATTATTCTGAAATTTTAGGAAGTAGAATTTAGGTGCTAATAAATGATGTTTTATGGTGACCTATGCTTGTTTATGACATGTATGCATTGTGGGCTGTTATGATGAAAGAGAAAGATAACGATAATGAAAAGTGGAATGTTTAGTTATGATGTTGTCCACTGTGGACCTTTAGCTGTCTGCTGTGAACCTTTAGTTATGATGTTGTGGCTTTACGTGGTGTGCTATGTTTATGTACGTAAAGTATTATGTAATGAAAGTGAAAGATAACGATAACGAAAAGTGGAACGTAATGAATGAATGAAAGTCTTGCAAGCAAATTAATAGAGATTCATAACACAATGAGTGGTTGTCATCTCAACTGTGTTCTGCATGCACACAGGAAAGGGTCAGTCTTTGTGATTGATCAAAATGTACGAAACGAGATCCTTGTCGCTTGACCCCAAGACGGTAGTGCCTTGTGCAAAATGATGGGGCGTAGCATATGGCAGGATCTAGACTAAAAGTGAAAGATATAATGAAAGTTCGAAATGTATGAAATGAATGAAAAGAATGATGAAAGATAATAATGATATTATCAAGATGTGTATGATGTGTGATCATGAACGAAAGTAAAGGAAAGGTTTTTATTCAAAGTAAAGTATTTATTATATAAACTAGAACTCACTCAGCGTCGCTGACTTTTTATATGCATATCAGTTGGCAGGTAATCGATGATGCTGAGGAGTTGCAGGCATGGATGCATAAGCTACTGGGGATGTTTTTGGGTCTGGCATCCATATTTTTTAGAATGACTTTGTAATGATATAACCTTTGAGATGTAAATGAATGATATGTTGTATTGACATGTTTATTAATTATCAATGAAAAGTTTAAATTCCTCTGCAAGATTAATGTGTTTTAAACGTTTTATGCGATGATTGACCAACGGTAAGAGAATTGGGTAAAATATTTTTAAAAACCTAAACTGAGAATGGGACGAAAGGGAAGGGATGCCAGTCCTAGTAGCTACATGCCTGCAGGTAAATGTTTTATGTAAACATTTTATGTAAGATAATGGAAAAAGAAACTATGTGCGTGTGCTATATGTATTATGTGCCTTTTTGTAGATTTGGATACTGATGTAGTCAGGATAGGAAATGCTTGGGGAATGAAGAGTAAAGTAAGTGGCTAATCACAACTGGCCACTGTAATTAGGGACTTACTATACTTGACATAATCTGAGCTATTACCTTGAATGACCGTGTTGGCGTTTGAATCTTGTAGTGTTTAGAGATGGCTGGTGGTAGATCTTCGAAGGCTTCCTGAGGTGGAGGTCATGGAGGACGTGGTGCTGGGCCGCGTGTCATAAGGAACAGGGCTAGGACTGCTGAAATTGCTCTTGAAGAACCCGAGCTTCATCACCATGAAGGCGGTGATGAGAGTGCTAACCTGAGGGCCTTAGTGAAAGAGGCAGTTGTGGAGGAAGTTCATCAAGTCATGCAGACGATTCTACCATCTGTGGTGACTGAGGTTATTAGGGCGGTAAGGGAAGACGAGAGGAAGAAGGAGGAAAAGAAGAATGCCGCTAGGCGAGGGGGCAAGGAGAGAAGTTCAGGTGAAGGGGAGCAACCATAGAATGAGATGGTTGTCTGAAGTGATGATGAGGAAGAGGAAGCAAAGCAGGAAACTACAAAGGGGTGTAGTTATGGGACATTCCTGAGATGCAAGTCCTCGACTTTCGATGGAAATGGGAACGCTGCTACTGCCCACCGATGGGTGAGAGAAATGGTGGCTGTTAGATATCTGCGAATATAAATAGGATCAGAAGGTGAAGTTTGCTACTCATCCATTTGTATACTCAACCTTATGCTGGTGGGACAATATTGTCCAAGCCGAGGGTAGCAGGACGATTGGGAGAATGAGGTGGAGTGAACGTAAGAAGTTGGTAATCGAGGAGTTTTGTTCTTACAGGGAACTCGACAAGATTGAAAGAGAGTTCCTACAGTTAGAGGTGAGAACCATGACCCACCAACAGTAAACGGCATAATTCAACGAGATGGCAAGGCTGGTGCCAGATCAGGTGACTCCCGTGTCACGAAAGATCAAGAGATACATTCAGGGGTTGCTGGCGGATATCCATAGACATCTAATTGCGACCCGGCCAGGCACGTTTAGGTCAGTGGTTGATCTGGCAGGGAGACTATACGACGAGAGGGAGGAAGTGACTATAGTGGAGGTGAGTAAGAAAGGTGATGGCGACAACAACTGGAACAGGAAATGATTTGGTCGTGGTGGTTTCACTCCAAAGAACAAAAAGGCAAGGATGGATGACTGGAGAGTAGTGACGATAGGTACGGGGATGAAGAGGTGTAATAAGTGTGGGAAGGAGCATGCAGGGGAATGTAAGTGGGGGTCGAACATCTGTTTCAAGTGTGGGAAGGAAGGGCATATGGCAAAGGATTGTGGGGTGATGAGGTGCTATAACTATGGGGAAGCAAGTCATATGAGTCGGGAGTGCAAGAAGCCAAGGGCTGAGAACTCCAGGGGGAATAAGTGGATCAAGACAGAGAAGGAAGGGTAGAGGGCTAAAGCCAAGGCATTCACTATGACCCAGGAGGAGGCTAGGGTGGACCCTGATGTTGTGTCAGGTACCTTCCTAGTAAACCAAATTTGTGCCTCTATGCTTTTCGATTCTGGTGCTAGTAGACGTTTTATCTCTTCTGCCTTCTGTGATAAGTTGCCCGTTAGAAGTAGAAAGATTGATGAGCCCTTCGATGTAGAAACTGCCATTGGTAAGTCTACCAGAATTTCTGATATGATATAGGATTGTGACATAGAATTGGAAGGCCATAGGTTCTCTGCTAAGTTGTTCGTGATGCCCTTGGGCGGATTTGATGTAGTATTAGGGATGGGTTGGCTAGCAGCGTATGAGGCAAACATAATGTGTCGCAAGAAGACGATTTGGTTGGCCGTGACTAATGGGAGTTCGATGACGATCTACGGCGATAGAGTTAGTATGATCCCGAAAGTAATTTCGATGGTTGTGGCCAAGAAGTGTATGAGGCATGGATGTGGTGCCTACCTGGCTTATGTGAAGGATGTGGATGCTTTAGTACCATGATTGTTGGACATACCGGTCATGTGTGACTTCCCAGACGTATTTCCAGAAGATCGATCAGGTGTGCCACCTGACCGTGAGATCGAGTTTCAGATCGAACTGATACCTGGTGCCCAACCTGTTGCTAAGGCACCGTATTGTCTAGCTCCCTCGAAGATGAGGGAATTGATGACTCAGCTACATGAGTTGCTGGATAAGGGGTTCATTCGATCGAGTATCTCTCCGTGGGGTGCTCCGGTCTTATTCGTGAAGAAGAAGGATGGTAGCATGAGGATGTTTATTAACTACCGTGAGCTGAACAAGTTGACTGTGAAGAATCGGTATCCGTTACCAAGGATTGATGCCTTGTTTAATCATCTCTAAGGTTCTAGTTGGTTCTCGAGGATAGATCTCCGATCCGGTTACCACCAACTGAAGGTGAAGGAGCAAGATATTCCTAAAATAGCTTTTTGTACACATTATGGGCATTACGAGTTTCTCGTTATATCTTTTGGTTTAACCACCTCGCCAGCTACTTTTATGGATTTGATGAATTGAATGTGTCGGCCTATGCTAGGCAAATCGTTGATTGTGTTTATCGATGATATCCTGATCTATTCGAAGAGCGAAGAGGAGCATGCCGGTTATATTCGGGAGGTGCTAGAGACGCTCAGAAAAGAGAAGCTGTATGCCAAATTCTCCAAGTGTGCGTTATGGTTACGCGAAGTATAGTTTCTGGGCCATGTGGTTAATCCTGAAGGGATCATGGTGGACCTGGCAAAAGTTGAGGTGGTGATGCAATGGAAGCCTCCAAAGACGCCATCTGAGATTCGTAGTTTCTTGGGTTTGGCGGGCTATTACAGAAGATTCATCCAAGACTTCTCAAAGATAGCTTCACCTTTGACCAAGTTGACCGTAAGGATGTGAAGTTTGAATGGGGTCAAGAGCAGGAGAATGCTTTTTAAGAGCTAAAGACGAGATTGACTCAAACTCTTGTCTTGATAGTACCCGAAGGGAGCGAACACTTGGTGGTCTATTCCGATGCTTCCTATTCGGGATTTGGTTGTGTGTTGATGCAACGAGGAAGGGTTATAGCCTATGCATCCTGGCAGTTGAAGATCCATGAGGCTAACTACCCTACTCATGATTTGGAATTGGTGGTGGTGGTCTTTGCAAGATTTGGAGGCACTACTTGTACGGGATGAAGTGCACTATCTTCACTAACCACAAGAGCTTGAAGTACTTCTTCAAGCAAAAGGATCTCAATATGAGACAAAGGAGATGGTTGGAGCTTATCAAGGACTATGATTGTGAGATCCATTACATCCGGGCAAGGCCAACATGGTGGTAGATGCCCTTAGCCGAAAGGAGAGACCCAAGCCAATTCGAGTGAATGCTTATCAATTGGTTATGACCTCTGATGTGATGAAGCAGGTCAAGGAATTTTAGGATGAAGCATTAAAAGAGGATCTAACTAATTCCGAGCGAATAAAGGGCCTAGTCGCAGAGTTGGGTGAGAACACTCTTGGTGTTAGAACCCGATTCGGATGAATGTGGATTCATCGTTATGGAGATCTACGTGGGAAGATCATGGATGAGGCTCACAAGACCCGATACTCAATTCTTCCTGGTGCTATAAAGATGTATCATGATATGAAGAAAGATTACTGGTGGCCGGGAATGAAACGCGATGTGGCGGAGTATGTGAGTAAGTGCCTTACTTGTTTACAACTGAAGGAGGAGCATCAGAAGCCATACGGGAAGATCCAGCCCTTGGATATACCTGAGTGGAAATGGGAGCACATCACCATGGACTTCATTACGAAGTTACCACGTATAGCAAGGGGATATGATGCCATATGGGTGATAGTTGATCGTCTGACGAAGAGTGCTCACTTTCTACCGATCCGTGAGACGTATTCATCTGAGAGGTTGGCAGATCTGTTCATCAAAGAGATTGTGACTAGTCATGGTATACCGGTGTCTATCGTGTCTGACCGTGACCCTCGGTTTACATCCAAGTTTTGGAAAAGATTTCATGATGCGATGGGGATGAGGTTGCATATTAGTACAGCTTACCATCCTCAGACAGATGGTCAGTCGGAAAGAACCATCCAGACGCTTGAGGATATGCTCCGAGCATGCGTCATTGATTTAGGAGGAAGTTGGGACGAACACTTACCGTTAACCGAATTCTCATATAACAACAGTTATCATGCCAGCATTGGTATGCCTCAATATGAGATGCTATATGGTAGGAAGTGTAGAATGCTTGTATGTTGGGGTGACATCGGGCATAAGGAATTAGGGAGCATTGAGGTGGTTGAGGCTACAACCGAAAAGTTGGAAAAGATCAAGGCCTTTATGAAGGCGACAAAGGATAGACAGAAGTCGTATGCCGACAAGAGAGGTAGACCAATCGAATTCAAGGTGGGCGATAAAGTTATGTTGAAGGTCTCACCTTGGAAAGGAATCATTTAGTTCAGAAAAGAAAGGAAAGCTAAGCCCAAGGTATATAGGACCTTTCCGAATCATTGCTCGAGTAGGAGAGGTGGCTTACAAGTTAGAGCTACCCGATGAGTTAAGTGGAATTCATCCGACGTTCCATGTATCTCATCTGAGAAAGTTCTTAGCCGAGGAAGACATGATCGTGCCACTTGAGGATACCGAGGTGGATGAACAACTCAATTACATGGAGCGGCCAATGACCATCATTGACAAAAAAAAGAAGAGGCTAAGGAATATAGTGGTTCTACTTGTGCGAGTACAATGGAGACACAGAATGGGGTTCGAGTCTACCTAGGAGACCGAGGAGGAGATGAGACAGCACTACCCAGAACTCTTAAAGGAGTGATAGGTTTTGGGGACGAAACCTATTTAAGGGGTGGACTTGTAACACCCGGAAATTTCAGCATGAAAAAAAGAAAAGAAAGTAAGGGAGAAAAGGGGTATTATTGTAAAGCAAGGGGTTAAAAGCAGGTAAGGGCCAAACCCACCCGTTATGGATTCAAAAAGGTGATAAGGCCCATATTTCTCTCTCTCAAGCAAAAATCTCAGCTAGAGCAAGAAGAAAGAAGCTCCACCCGGTTTTAGAGAGAGAAAGTGAAGAAAATCTTCAAAAGGTGATATTTTTAAGATGTTCTTCTTGGTTTCAGTTGGGTTTTAACTTTTGGACCTATCTTTATGTGTTTTCTTTGGGTTTGGTAGCTTGTTTCTGTGTGTTTTAGTGATAGAACTCCAGGTAGCTCTCGGGTTTGAGGAGTTTTCACTCGAAAGCTGTTAGAGGTGAGTTATAGGTCCCCTCTTTTACAAGTTTGATACTTGTTTAGGGCTGGTATGCATATTAAACTGATGTTTTTAAACCAGACTATGATTTTCCATGAAAAGTACGGTTGTTTATGATGATGTATGTGTTTTTAGGATTTCCATGATGTTATATGGTTGTTTAAGACATTCTAAGAGTGTAACCGATAGATCTAAGTTAAAAATATTCTTAATAAGATGTATGGGACTAGAAACTGCATATGGTGAAATGCAGGTGTTGAACTTGCTGTCCGCTGTTGACTTTAAATGTCCGCTATGGACACTTAGAAGATTCTGCATGCCATCCGTTGTGGATACTAAGTGTCCGCTGTGGAAACTTGTGAACTAGACTGTCCGTAGTGGACATTGCATGTCCGCTGTGGACATTGTATGTCCGCTATGGACACTTAAGTTATTCTTACAAATCTGCTGTGAACCATCAAGTACTTTATACTGTCTGCTGTGGACTTGGCTGTCCACTATGGACACTTAGAATGTTTTAGTCATCCGCTGTGGATAATGCATGTCAGTTGTAGACACTTAAGTATGCATACATGTCCGCTGTGAAACTTTAGTCTTGCGCTGTGAACAAACTTAGTGTTTCATTCATGCATTGTGGACCCTTAGCTGCCCGTTGTGGATTTGGTCATCCGCTGTGGACGTATAGCTGTCCGCTGTGGACACTTAGCAACTAAACTGTCCGTTGTATATTTTGTTCATGCGCTATAGGCACTTAGAATTATTCTGAAATTTTGGGAAGTAGAATTTAGGTGCTAAGAAATGATGTTTTATGGTGATCTATGCTTGTTTATGATATGTATGCATTGTGGGCTGTTATGATGATGATGTTATTCAATGTTATGTATTATGTTGTGGCTCTACGTGGTGTGATATGTTTATGTGCGTAAAGTATTATGTAATGAAAGTGAAAGATAACTATAACGAAAAGTGGAATGTAATGAATGAATGAAAGTCTTGCAAGCAAATTAATAGAGATTCACAACACAATGAGTGGTTGTCATCTGAACTGTGTTCTGCATGCACACAGGAAAGGGTCAGTCTTTGTGACTGATCAAAACGTACGAAACCGGATCCTTGTCGCTTGACCCCAAGACGGTAGTGCCTTGTTCAAAATGATAGGGCGTAGCATATGGCAGGATCTAGATTAAAAGTGAAAGATATAATGAAAGTTCAAAATGCACGAAATGAAGAAAAGAATGATGAAAGATAATAATGATATTATCAAGATGTACGTATGATGTGTGATCACGAATGAAAGTAAAGGAAAGGTTTTTATTCAAAGTAAAGTATTACATTATATAAACTAGAACTCACTCAGCATCGCTGACTTTTTATATGCATATCAATTGGCAGGTAATCGATGATGCTGAGGATATACAGGCATGGATGCATAAGCTACTAGCGATGTTTTTAGGTCTGGCATCCATATTTTTGAGAATGACTTTGTAATGATATAACCTTTGAGATGTAAACGAATGATATGTTGTATTGAAATGTTTTTAATTATCAATGAAAAGTTTAAATTCCGCTGCAAGATTAATGTGTTTTAAATCTTTTATGCGATGATTGACCAACTGTAAGCGTCCCGGGAACAGGGCTTTACAACGAAAGCAGAAGAACTTTCTACTGTCAGCTCTTAAGACTCACCAACTTATATAAGTTGGTGATTACCTTTTTACTTTTATCAATAGTACATTATGGTTTCTTTTCTATAACTTTCTACTTTAGTACTTTTATCCTTATTGTAATACAATAGGATGTGAGCTATGGACTGTCATAGTCACATGTTAAAAGGCAATCTGCCTTTTGACTTTACATTGATCTTGTTGGCTAGATTAGTGTCCAGCTGGCCTTCAAAGTATGGATGACTGTAGGTTGTAGTATAAAGTATCTTATGTATCAGTCTTAGGACTAAGCTTTGTAACACTTGTAAACAATTGAAAGCAATATACGTCAACCTTGAAAACCAATGTTTTCTTGAGTGTTCTTACTTGTTATTCATTGTTTCACTGGCTGGTTCCCTATTTGATCTAGTTAGTATGTTTAGTTGAAAATCTACAAATGTGAAACTGTTGTTTGAACCATAACCGGTCCTTCAATGGTATCAAAGCTTCTCAAGCTCTTGATTGCAAGATCTTACCAACTTGAATCACTCTTCAGCTTCATATTCACTTACTTGCTTAAATGGCAGCTCTTTCTAAAGCTGATATGGAAACCAACATAATGAATAAGTCTCCAATGATCACTCCTGATGATTTTGACACTTGGTGCATGAGAATGGAAGGCTTCATCAAGTCTCAAGACAGTAGGATGAGAAGATCTGTAGTCTCTGGACCTCACATCCTAAATACTACTTCAAAACTGCTAAAGGTGGGATGATACCCAAGGAAGTGGCTGATTCCTCTGACGAAGACTGGAAGAAAATAGACATTGATAAGAAAGCCATGAACACTCTTCAAACTGCTCTTCCTAACTCCATCTACAGAGGCTTCAAGAAGTTCAAGAGTGCAAAATAACTTTGGGACGAACTAAACCTGATGTATGAAGGATCTGAGGAAGCTAAGGAGAACAAGAAAGACTTAATGAAGCAGCGGTTTGAAGACTTCACTCACAAGAAAGGTGATACTATGACTCAACAATACTTCAGGTATGTTGAGATTGTGACAATCTAATAGATGTTAGAGTCAAACTTGAGAATAGGGATATAGTGAGAAAGTTCATGTTCTCTCTTCCTAGAGAATGGACACCCTCAAAAGCATGCTGCATCATCCAAGAAGATACAGAAGGAGCTGGAAAAGATCAGGACAAACCTTCTTCTCAGGACAAGACTCTCAGAAGAAAGCCTATGGAATGTATCATGTGTGGTGGTACAACACATTATGCTAAGGATTGCATTTACAATCCTAAAAGTATCATCCACATGAACAAGAAAGATTCCTTTGAGAAGAAAAAGAAAATAGCTTTAGAAGGAAAAACATTTTCTTTCAGAAGCATCAAGGTGACCTAGAAGAAGATAGGTGGAAATTTATCTTCGAAAGCAAGTTTGCTCTCGAAAGAAAGGAATGCTCTCTGAATCTAAACTGCCTATCATCTTCTGGGCAGAGGGTGCGCAGAACAGAGTTTTAGTAGTCAAAACTCATGGTATGACACCTAGAGTAGTTGAAGAATGAGCCAATGTGACCTTCAATGAACACACTTCAAGTGTTAAAGGTTCTGGTCCTGATTGGCAATTTGATCTTGATTTAGTTACCAACTATTTTAACAAATATTGTGAAGATGTTTCAGAAACAACAGGTAATATATCTACAGGAGATCCTGATCCAAGATTTTGAGCTAAGAATACCAAGTGATCAAATCTCTTCAGCACCAGTGGTAATAAACACTATAAGTGAAAATCCTATCAGCACAAATATAACAAACTCTTCAGCTGATACATGTAAGGTTCCAACCAATTCTTGCAATGAAACACAAAACTCAAATGAAGGTATTTTCAATGTACGAGAGATGGAGATGGTGAAAGTGATCACGAATTTCATGATGCTGACAACTACTCCATTGAAGACAACATCAATGATGTCACACACTCTTTTGATCAAGTTACACTTGCTAAGTGTGCTGATGTGGTGGGTGACACTCAACCACCAGATCTAAATTTCACTAATGTAGATCTGTCAAATCAACTTACTATGTTTCCTTAACTAAGAATCCACAAGTCCCATCCCACCATAAACATCATTAGAGATGTTGAGATGGGGCTGAGAACAAGAGCACAAACCCATGATAAAAATGTCTGTCTGCACTCTTGCTTCTTTTCCCAGATTGAGCCAAAGAAAGTTGATGAGGATTTGAAAGATGGAAGCTGGGTTGAATCAATGTAGGAGGAGTTGCTTAAATTCAAAAGACATAATGTTTGGAACCTATGTCCTCTTCCTCATGGGAAGATGCCAATAGGTACCAAGTGGGTTTTTAGGAACAAGAAGGATGATAGAGGAGTTGTCATCAAGAACAAGGAAAGACTAGTTGTTCAAGGGTACACTCAAGAAGAAGGGATTGACTACACAGATATTTTTGCTCCTGTGGCAAGACTTGAAGCTGTTAGGATATTTATTGCTTTTGCTGCATCCAAGGATTTTAAGGTCTACTAACTTGATATCAAGTGTGCATTTTTATATAGGGTGATAGATGAAGAAGTGTATGTCAAGCAACCACCTAGCTTTGTAGACCCAGATCATCCTGATTATGTCTACAAGCTTGACAAAGCTCTTTATGGGCTGCATCAAGCTCCAAGGAAGTGGTATGAGACACTGTCACAGTACCTAGTCCAACATGGTTACAAGAGAGGTACTATAGACAGCACACTCTTCATCAAAGGAAAAGGGAATGACTTAATACTGGTTCAAGTTTATATAGATGACATCATCTTTGGGTTAACTAATCAAAAGCTCTACAAAGAGTTTGAGAAGCGGATGAAGAATAGATTTGAAATGAGTGCCATGAGGAAACTCAATTCTTTCAAGGAATTCAAGTGAAGTAAGTTAACAATGGCATCTTCATAAATCAGTCGAAGTATGTGCAAGACATACTAACCATATTTCATTTGACTGAGTGCAAGGTTACTAAGACTCCCATAGTCAGAAACCACTCCTTAGGACCTGATCTTGAGGGGGAATGTGTTGATAAACATCTTTACAAGGCTATGATTGGGTCTCTTATGTACCTCACAGCCAGCAGGCCTGATATCATGTTTGCCACATGCATATGTGCAAGATATCAAGCCAACCCTAAGATGTCATACTTGGTTGTTGTCAAGAGAATTCTCTGGTACCTCAAAGGAGCTCCCAAGCTAGGACTCTGGTATCTAATAAATTCTAACTTCAATCTGTATGCATATATAGATAGTGACTATGGTGGCTGCAACATGACTGCAAAGTCTACATCAGGGAGATGTCAATCCATTAGTGGAAGGATAGTCTCATGGCAATGCAAGAAACAATCCTGCTGAAGCTGAATACATTGTTGCTGCAAGCTGCTGTGCTCAAGTGCTTTGGATTCAGAATCAGATGCTAGATTATGGATTCAAGTTCAAGGAGACTCCTACCATATATATAACAATAGTGTTATCTATATTATAGAGAATCCGGTACAACACACAAAGTCAAAGCACATCAATATCAGGTATCATTTGATAAGAGATAATTTTGAAAAAGTTTTAATAAATCTATTCAAAGTTTACACAAATAAATAATATGCTGATCTGTTCACAAATGCTTTTGATGAACAGAGATTTAAATATATTTTATCTAGTTGTTAGGATGATTAACTTTGAGTAGATTTTTTAAAATTAATTTTAAAATTATTTTTCAAATATGTGTCTTTTAAGTTGTCTAATTTATCACTCATATAGGCCCTGTTTACCTTGGAAGAAAATGTTTTTAAATGATATTCCTTAGAATTTTAAGAATTAAAGATATATTTTCTTTCGGAAGACATTGCATTGACTTCGGAAGAAAGTTATGTCTTCAAAACTAATAACTACTTACTAAGGAATTTAACTTCAGAAGAAATTCTTATATATCTTCTGAAGCTTAAATATGCTTCTAAGTACTTATATGTTTTGAAGGACAATTTTCTTCCAAAAGCAATTAAGTCTCGGGAGCTTTATTCATCAAATAAAACTTCTAAAGTTTAATATATATTGAAAAACCAAATATGTCTCGGAAGAAAAATTACTCTAAATACCTTTCTTCCAAAGCAATTCTTGTCAAACTAAGGAATATCATCCAAAGTCAAATTGGCTTTGGAAATTTTTCTCAAAAATTCCAAAGACAAATTACCTTTGAAAGATTCTCTGCTACCAAGATAACTACCTTTTTGGGCACTTTTTCATAGGTGGGACCGACATCCTTATTGTTCTTCACTTTCTTCTTGCTAAAGCTTCCTCAAATTGTCAACCCTGGACCCTAAAACCAGCCAGATTTCTCCATGCACCTACATAGGCAACACAACCAGGTCTTAGAAAGATCTTGGTTTCTCAAACGTTTGCCGCTTTCTAACTCAATCATCATACGTTATCGCACTCACAATAGACCCTCCACTATATGAAGAACAACTGCTGGAGTTTTGGAGGACCTACCAAGAGGTCATCGTAGACGGTGAGAAGGCACTGTCGGCATCAATGTAGGGTAAGATTGTTTTTATCACCCAGCCACCATCAACACTCGTCTAAGGCTGGATGATGAAGAAGACAAACATTCCTTCCCTAAAGAAGCTGTCAATGCATCATTCAGGTAGATGGGCTATGAAGGGGACTACTCAGTCAGGACCTTCAAAAATAGTAAGGTCTCTTTCCAATGGAAGTACCTCCTCCGTGTTATAATCCACTCTTTATCAAACAAACATGGAGGATGGATGAAATTCCAGAGGAATTATCCTATATAATCCATGGGATGGTCCAAGGGGTCAAGTTCAAGTACTCTTATTTACTTTACACAAATTTGCTTGCTAACTTAGACTGCTTAGAGTAATACATATTCCCTAGATATGTCCTGTACATTCTCAACTTTGACCTGGGCTCACAGTTGAGGGGAATATGTAACACTCTTAAATTGGGACAGATGAAGCCCAGCATCTTCAAAATCATGAGAAAAACCACTTTGGTTTCTCAGGGGTAGAAATAGCCCTTGTCCCAATAATGTTAGAGCTCCCTGCTTAAGGTGACAACTTGGCAGCACCAGCTAATGTTGAACCCACACCTTCTTCATCTTCACAAGCCCAACAGCCTCTAATCACCATCACCTACCAAAGAAAATCCAAGAAAATCCCTGCTCAGTTTATTCAGATTAAGCAGGCCCCCATACACTCACCCATACAGGAAGAAATGGAACCAAGAGCCCACTTCCCTTAAGGAGCAAACCACTCCCATCTTTTCAATCATCAGTGATGAGATTCCTCATGCTCAGCTTGATAAGCTCATTTCCCTAGCTACAAGCCTTCACTCCGAGTCTTAAAAGTCAGGTGAACAACCTTCAGGGGATAGTTACCATCCCTCGCCTTTAGACATAAACCAACCAATCCCTGACCTCGAATTCTATGATGATGAGGATATGGGATTCAGTGAGTACCATGAGTCTCTCTTCTCCTCTCCTGCTTAAGAGAGATGAGTGCTCCTAATACCCCTAAATATAGTCCACATCATCCACCCCCAACGGAGGTGGACTTTCCTGAACATGTTTAAGAGGTTCATATGGAAGAGGCTCTCACTTTGGAAAGTAATTACATCATTAAGACCTTAACCATGGCAATCCAGCCCCTTGACACTTCTCATGAAGCTGTCATGGAGCAGGGGAAATCCAGAGCCCAAGAACAAATATCTGATGGTGAGGGAGATGACTTTGGTTATGTTCTCTTATCCCCCCATGATTCTTCTGATGAAGATGAGGGGAGTCTGCAACAAAGGGTGCAAACATTGTCAAAACCTGCACTTACTTGGTCTCTAAAGTTAGTCACCTGGAATCTCAGGTGGCTACCTTACAAAGGCAGATCCTTAATCTGCAATTTGGGATCACCGATCTCAAGGGCAAGTTAGCTGAGAGGCCTGCCAGGTGTGTTCAACCAGGTCCACAAAAACTTAACCTCTTGGTCACCTGTGCAAGTGGGTGATGCTACCAAAAAGGGGGAGAAAGTCTTAGTTACAATCATAAAACCTAGGAGCACTACCTAGAGTATGGACATTGAGGCCTTACCATCATGACTTGGAGTTGTCCATACTCAACAACCTCCTCAGGCCCACATCAATATGGATGCCTTAATTCAAAGCTTATTTGAGGAGGGTATGCCAAGGGTTATGTCTACCCCATCCTATCTTGCTGACAACCTAATACTAGGATGGAGGTATGACAATGATAGAAGAGCCCTTGTACTATTTAGATTTTAGGGTCAACAAGAAGTGTTTAATTTTCAGACCCTGAGATACTATGAGAGTTTTTCTCTAGTTGACCTGCCACTAGCCAACCCAAGTCATAACACGCAAGCTGATAGGTTGGCTCAGAGGATCCCGCTGAGGGTTCTTGAAGAGTTCAAGAGAAGATCTTATCTATATATACAAAGACTAGCAGGGAAAACTATTGGTCAACTGGATATTGAGGTAGACCCTAAGATTAGCTTCGAAGGGGAAACCTCAGTTGAAGGCCTAGCAGTAGAACCTGTTAACCTTGAGACTGTAACTGCTTCAGCACCCAATACCAGCAGTGAGACACCAGCAGGTGAAGATGTCTCACAGCCTCTCTTCGGCCAGATATCAAGTGCAACATCAAGTCAAGAAGGCCAAAGCTATCTCCACCCTGAGTCACACAGGCCAGTGATTGACAAAGGGGAAAGGATTCTCACCTCTGAGGAGATGGAGGAAGATAATAGGGCGAGGAAGAGGAAGGCAAGGGGAGAGAGAACAAGAGAGACCCCCCAACTTCATGCAAGCTGCAATCAGGGCTGCCCCCAGGCTAAATACTCATGAAGATGAGTTAAGGGCAACCAGATTGAATTATCTAGGGTCTAGAAACTATAACATTGATGAAATAATCTTTCTTCCTTTAGATGAGCTAAATGAACTAGCTGACACTGAAGTGTCTAAAGAGAGGAAGGAGGCTGAGGGTGCAGAATGGCTCCTCAAGATCAAAGAAGAGAGGAAGAAAAAAAATTTATATAAAGCCCCTGTCCTCTCTCCAGTTCAAGAAAGTTCTAAAGTAGAGACTGTGGTAGTTGAACAAGAAACTCAGGTAGGTAGGGAACAAGATAGACAAAAGATAATAACCTACCTAAATGCCATAGGCCTCTATCAAGCAGCAGCCCTACACCCTCTATCATATGATTATATTGAGTTTGTGTACCTTAAGCAGCTAGAGCAAGAAGTTCTAAAAGAAAAGAAAGCTTCTAAGAGGAAGATAAGGGAGGAGGCTACTAAGTCAAGAGCCATCATCAGAGCCAATCAAAATAAATCTGCTGACAGAATGAAGATGGTGAGATTCTTGAAGTTGTATGGGTTCTCCGGAAGGAGATTTGGTCCAATGTCTCTATCCACAATGGATAAGCATATTAGAGTGATCCAGCTGAAGATTAAGAAGGGTGAGCTGGTAGACTTACATTCTCCACCAAGTCAGGTTGCACCTGAAGCTGAGGTCAAGGTTGAACCCCAAGAGACAACAAAACCTGGGCCTAGTGCTTAATCATAGCCAGCTTCATCTTTTGACTCGCAGCAGGGTCTTAAACCTTCTCCTTCTAAACATGTGAAGGGAAAGGACCTAGATGAGAAGGATAAAGAAGGAACATCTGGTACTCAAGACCAACCTTCTCAGTTGAAATATAGAAAGAGAAAGAGGATGGCCATCAGAAGGGACAACAACAAGAAGATGAAGAAGTCCAAGGCATCCATCTCTGCACCTCAGGATGAGTTAGATCATCCTGAGGGAGAACAAGAAGAGGTTGCTCAACCAATTCCACTACAAGTAGAGCCTATTACTTCTAAGAGACTCATCTTGTCCTGGGCTTTCTCTACAAACCCTGACCAATGGTATGTCATAAGAGATCAAGGAGGTTAAGACATATACTTATGGCAAAATATGCTTGACCTTCCACTACATGATCTCTTTGACATGAGGAGGTACTTTAAGAGTCTAAGGAATCCGGACTAACTAATGAAGAAAGGAATAATAAATAAAGATCAAGATTTAAAGTTATCCTCAACTTTTGGTAGCATCGCTAGGGGGAGTTTGTAAGAGTTACCTTAGAGGCTGATGCAAATCAAAGTTCTCTCAGCAAGCATTCTGAAGTACAAGAAAGTTACTTTGAAAGGTTTGACAATTGTACAAAGAAATTCACTAAGTGTCAAATCTTCCTAAGCCAAAGACCAATTCTTCTGAAGCCAAAGATGAAGTCTTCCTAAGCTTCAAGGGAAAGTCTTCCAAAGCCAAAAGACTGATTTCTTGCAAAGACAGAGAAGACATGCTTTCTCTGACATGCTTTTGAAAAAAACTGAACCACTTTATGCTGCCATCTCTGATGACTCACCAACTTATATAAATTGGTGATATCTCCATACTTTTATCAACTATAGATTAAGGTCGTTGAGTCTGTAACTTCTACTCTTGTACTTTTATCTTTTTTGTAATAGATTAGGATGTGAGCTATGGCATGTCATCATCACTAGTCAAAAGGCAATCTGCCTTTTGACTTTATATTGTTCTTGTTATCTAGATTAGGGTTCCAGCTGGCCTTCAAAGTATGGTCAGCTTTAGGATGTAGTATAAAGTATCTCATGTACCAGTCCTTAGGACTAAGCCTTGTAATAATTGTACAATTGTAAAACACTTGAGAGCAATATACATAATTCTTGAAAACCAATTACTTGTGTTTTGCTTGTGTTCTTTACACTTGTTCTTTGTTTCATTTGCCAGTTTTCTATTTGATCTTTTAAGTGTTTGACCTTTCTAACCTTGTGAAACTGTTACATCACCCTTAACCGGTCGTGCAAAATCCTTTATCACTAAAAGAGAAAATCAGTTTTACCTTAAAGTCAAAACTTTAAATAGTGATAGTGGAACTGAATTCAAGAATAACAATATTTTTCTTTATGCAGAAAAAGGAATAAGTCAGCAATTCAGTGTAGCAAAAACTCCTCAGCAGAATGGAGTAGCTGAAAGGAAAAATAGAATATTAATAGAAGCTGCCAGATCAATGCTAGCAGTCTCTCTATTGCCCATATCCTTTTGGATAGAAGCAATCAATACAACATGCTACATTCAAAAAAGAACATTAATAATTAAAGAGCATACCAAAGCACCTTATGAACTTTTGTTTAAAAGAAAAACATTTATAGGATTTCTTAAGGCATTTAGATGTTTTGTTTATATATCAAACACCAGAGAACATCTATCAAAGTTTGCTCCTAAAGCATACGATGAGTTCTTTGTTGGGTACTCTGGACTCAAAAGCTTATGGAGTATACAAACCAAGACTTAACATAATTGAAGAAACAACTAATGTTGTTTTAATGAACATTCTTTCACTAAGAAAGTCATTAGATAAGACTGGTTGTTTGATATAGATGTTTTAACTCACAAAGATCATCCCATGGAGAACATCATAGGTAATCTGAATGTCAGATTGCCAAGGAGTCAATCTGATGTAGCAAATATTTGCTTGTTTTCTTGCCAAGGAGTCAGATTGCCAAAGAACATCACTAACACATTAAAAGATAATAGTTGGATAGAAGCCATGCAAGAAGAACTACAACAGTTCAGAAAGCAAGAGACATGGCAGCTGGTTGATCTACCTGAAGGTCAATATGTTATAGGAAGAAGATGGCTCTATCGAAACAAAGAAAATGACAGAGGGATTGTCATAAGAAACAAAGCAAGGCTTATAGAATAAGGATACACTCTAGAGGAAGGCATTGACTATGATGATGTCTTCCAGATTGGAAGCAATAAGAGTGTTTCTTGTATATGCTTCTTCAAATAAGTTCACTGTTTCCAGATGGATGTAAAATATGCATTTCTTTATGGAAAGATAGATGAAGTATATGTTACTCAACCACCAGGTTTTTGAAGACCCAGAATTCCCTCACAGAGTATACAAGTTGGACAAAGCTCTGTATGGTCTTCACCAACCACCCAGGAAGTGGTATGAAACCTTGTCCAAGTTTCTACTACAAAATGGTTAAATAAGAGGAAAGATTGACCAAACATTGTTCTTGAAAAAGAAAGGACAAGACTTGTTAGTTGTTCAAGTCTACGTGGATGACATCATCTTTGGATCCACAAACATTCAACTATGCAAAGAATTTGAAGCCATCATGCAGTCAAAGTTTCAGATGAGTTCAATGGGAGAACTCACCTTCTCCCTTGGACTTCAAGTTCAATAATCACCAGAGGGCATCTTTATCAATCAAAGCAAATATGTCAATCAGATTTTTAAGAAATACAACATGGCTGATTGTACATAAAGCAAAACACCATTTGCCATAGGCTTGAAGTTTGGCCAAATCAAGAAGGAACATCAGTCGATTAAAAGCTATACAGATCTATGATTGGATCACTAATGTAGCTCACTAAAAATCGACCAGACATAATGTATACAGTATGCATGTGTGCAAGATACCAAGTAGACCTAAAAGAGTCATACATTAATGCAGTCAAGAGAATCTTTAGGTATTTGAAAGGAAAACCAGATCTTAGCCTTTGGTATCCAAAGGATGGATACTTCTCACTGTATGCATACATAGACAGTGATTATGGTGGCTGTAATAACAATAGAAAATCAACCACAGGAGGATGTTAGTTTCTTGGATGAAGAATGATATCTTGGCAGTGCAAGAAACAAATAAATGACTTTGTGTCAATAGCAAAAGCAGAATACATAGCTGCTCTGCTTGCTGTTCTCAAGTGCTTTTGATTCAAAACCAATGATTGATAATGGCTTCAATTTTCTAAAAACACCCATACACATAGACCATTCTACTACCTTGTTCATTACTAACTATCTTGTGCAACATTCAAAAATCAAACACATAGACATTGGATACCGTTTTCTGAGAAAGAGCTCAGAAAAGGGTATGATCAAATTGATCAAAGTTCATACAAATTAGGTAACCTCTTTACAAAACCATTTGATTCAACAAGATTTGAATTTTTAGTTCAGTCACTTGGTATGATCAATTATGAACCAAAGAAGTCTTGTTTTCAAAACATTAAAATCATCCAAACTTGATTTATCAAAGTCCAAAATTCATGAACAACATTCAATCTTTTCAAAATCAAGTAATCAGTCAAACATTCATGATTTCACTTAAAAAGACTAACATACTTTGTTTGATGTGTGAATAGGCTCAACATGGGACACATAACATCAATTCAATAATGAAGAACTTAAATTTTAATAATTGTGTGGTAAGCATAACACCTATCTTGGTGTATGGTAAGTTTTTATCTAACTAATATAGGTTGCTTGTAAAGTCGGCCACATACACCAAGTGAAACATTTTATAAATCCTCATTCAACCATAAGTGTCACCTTTGTTATGAAAATCATAGACCTGGAGTACACTAAGACATCCTTTATTGTGCTAAGTACAAACCTGGATGACCTGCACTACAAGTGCATATATCATGATCAAAAAAGATTCCTAATGAGAAACACATCCACCTTGGATGAAACACAAATAAAGTCTATTTTAGACTATATTCCAATGTGAATGAATCAAAAGAATCCTAAAGAGGATAACTTCCAAAGTGAAGTGCAAAATAATCCCAATGTTGATCAACCAATAAGGATCAATCAAAAGAATCCCAATATGGATCAAATTGAGCATTTATACTCCTAACTAACAAGGTTAAAAGTTATTAAAAGTGTTTTCTTGCATATCTTGAGGAGGATTGATCTTAACATATGTCCAGTTATGGGATACATACATATCATCTAAACATACACAAAACATGATAAATATTCACTGTTTAAATCAACCATTAATACCATGCATGAGTTTAAGTGGACAACAATATCTTCAGTCAACATTGTATTAGTCTATGTCTATTCTCAAAATAATCACTCAATTCAGTGAAGACTTAAGAGTGGTATGATCTCATGATAGGTAAACATGATTCATGTGAAGGTATTACAAATAAACTAAATGTAGTAGATCATACCGGAAAGGTATGGAATGTGACAATAAACAATAGCATAACAGCCAAAATCCGTCAATTTTCCATGTACCCGTGTTACAGAAAGCCATCCCGGGAAAGTTTGATAAATTCTCATCTTGCTCATGGTAACAATACATCTTGCAAGCAAAACTAAATTTTTGTATTTTTATAAAAAGTTTTATAAATATACAAAAATTTAGGGGGAAAATAGGATGAATATGAAAATATATCAAAAGCAGCAGAATATGTCAAGCCAAAATACATATTAAAATTTGGAATTGAAATTTTTAAGATTTAAAATTTTATTTAAAAGAAATCAGCCAAGTCAAGCAAGCATGCAAAAGTAGTAGCCTGACACATGCACATGCACATTATTGTCTGTGAGAGAAAATTAATATCCTTATAGCAATCACCTTAAAATTTATTAAAATTTTAGTATACAATTTTTGAAATTCATTCAAAATATTTTTCAAGTATTGGCCATGAACAAATACATATGCGTTGCAAGTACATCAAAACATAAAATTTACCAAATGTTCACAGCGTATGTATTAAAATACACAGCTGATGAGCAAAATTTCAAACAAAATAATTTTTTTTACCACTTTTGTTCTGGTAGACACACAAATAGGCACTTGTTGTTGACACGGTAGACTATGAAGTATTTGAAATACACCAAGTGTATAAAACATATACACAAATGCACATCTGTTGTACATCAATGAACACATTTACAAAGCGTTAACAACGCATGTTCAAAGGTAAAACATTGCAGTAAATACATTGTAAGTCCATAGCGTATGACCAAAGGTAATCATCCACTGTTCAAACAATACAAGTGTGTACGGCGTATGAACAATGGTAAGCATACGTGCACAAATCATTAATTCTCCACAACGTAGGACAAACAGTCAACTGCTGTGAACATCTATAAAAAACTATCAAGTGCCCATAGCGTATGAATAGACATTCATCCATTATGAACATTCAAAACACTCATACAAGTGTCCACAGTGCATGAAAATTCTCATCCACTGTGAACAATCATCCATCATACACATGTGCACAGTGCATGAATAAATATTTATCCGCTGTGAACAATTAAACAATCTTACTAAAGTATACACAGTGCATGGACAATCATTCATCCACTATGAACTTTGAGAAACAATCATGTGCTCATAGCGCATGTATTAACAAACATTTGCTGTGAACAATCAGTAAAACATACAAGTGTCCACAGACTGCACACAAAAGTGTACAACAGCCCCATTGTAGACACAACACATGTTATACACACAGCATATGATTATTTTATTTTAACTTAACACTATTCATACAACGCATCAACAAAACTGTATACATAGCGGACATACATTTTGTCTGCTATATATATAGTAGAACACTTCACAATTTTTCATTCATCACAAGTGTGTGAGCCAAATTCAAAAATTTGAAAATTTTAATCATTGTTCATTGATTTCTATCATCACCCTCATTTCTATTGATTTCACAAGTTTTGATTGATCAAATAGGCATACTAACATGTTTCAAATCATCAAACAATCAAAACATCAACCAATTAAATCAGTTTTAGTTTGATCATTTTGAGACCCTAGGTTATGTGATAATCATTAAACAAATCAAAGCTTGTTATTTTTGAAATTAACGGTGAATAAGTGCTTAACAAGTATAGTAACATATATATGAACATTCAATCTGATAGAATTTGATTAATTCTTCATCGGGTATATGAACATTCAAAGTATTCATCCCCAAAATTCATAAAAATGGGATTTTGATCTTTCAATCTGTTTGAAACTTTTTAAACATGATATAACTAAGAAAACATGTTTCAAATACTCAATAATGCATTTTGATAGTTAAATTATACTAAAACACAAAATCATTAAAAGTCATCATGCAATGAGAATCAGTTTGACCAAAAAGCCAAAAAAGTCAACTGTGAATGTTCAAAATCTATGCTAACATGCAAACATGTGTCATTTTGAAACACATTGATACTTTTTTACCAAACTAACATGATCCCAATGAATTTGATCAAAATAACCCAATAACAATGAGTTGTGCAAGTCCAATTTTGACTGAAATTGACTTTTTTGCACAAATCCATCAAGGTTAACATTCAATTGGTCAAAAAACATGTTTTAACCATGCAAACTAAGTCTTAGTATTAAAACACCATGTTAGAGTTTCAAAACACTAAACAAACATGTTCGACCAAAATTTTGATAAATTCACTTCTAAATGAGTATAATTTTCAAAATTTATTAATCAAATCATTAAATAATAACCATGAACACCAAATCAGATTATTATCATATCAACATTATACATTTATTATATAGCATCAATACTAACTCATATCTCACTTTTTTTTTCCAAAAAAGACAAATCTAGTATCTGTCGAAGACCATCACATATATGCCTTTCTGAATCCTAAGAATTACAGAGATATGATCAATGTCATCAGACAAACCAGATTATTTCAGGCTATGACCATATGACCAAAGATATATCCAGATGGAGATGGTGAAAGTGATCACGAGCACCTTAATGCTGACAACCACTCCACTATGACAACATCAATGATGTTACACACTCTCTACATCAAGTCACACTTGATGGGTGTGATGATGTAGTAGGTGATACTCAATCATCAGATCTAAATCTCTAAAATTGGATCTATTAAATAAACTTGCTATGATTCCTTAACTAAGAATCCACAAGTCACATCCTACCACAAACATCATTGGTCATGTTGAAACTAGATGAGAACAAGAGGACAACCCATGATCAAAATGTTTGTCGGCACTCTTGCTTCTTATCCCAGATTGAGCCAAAGAAAGTAGATGAAGCTTTAAGAGATGGAAGTTGGATTGAAGCAATATAAGAGGAGTTGCTTCAATTCAAAAGACAGGGTGT
Organism: Flaveria sonorensis; assembly: GCA_025506505.1. NCBI lineage: Eukaryota > Viridiplantae > Streptophyta > Magnoliopsida > Asterales > Asteraceae > Flaveria > Flaveria sonorensis. The sequence goes on from CM046437.1 coordinate 5,700,620, forward strand.
TTGGAACCTATGTCCTTTTCCTCCTGAGAAGATGCCAATAGGAACCAAATGGGTATTCAGGAACAAGAAAGATGATAGAGGATTTGTCATCTAGAACAAGGAAAGACTGGTAGTTTGAGGATATACTCAAGAGGAAGGGATTGACTACACAGATATTGTTGCTCCTATTGCAAGACTTGAAGCTGTTAGGATATTCCTTACTTTTGCTGCATCCAAGGATTTCAAGGTCTACTAACTTGATGTCAAGTGTGCATTTTTATATGGGGTGATAGATGAAGAAGTGTATGTCAAGCAACCACCTGGCTTTGTAGACCCAGATCATCCTAATTATGTCTATAAGCTTGAAAAACCTCTCTTTAGGCTGCATCAAGCTCCAAAGAAGTGGTATGAGACATTGCCACAGTACCTAGTTCAACATGGTTACAAAAGTGGTACTATTGACATCACTCTCTTCATCAAAAGAACAGGGAATGACTTGATCTGTTTCAAGTTTATGTTGATGCCATTATCTTTAGGTCAACTAATGAAGGTCTCTGTAAAGAGTTTAAGAAGCTGATGAAGAATAGGTTTGAAATGAGTGCAATGGGTGAACTTAATTTCTTTTTAGGAATTCAAGTGAAGCAAGTTGACAATGTCCATCTTTATAAACCAGTCAAAGTATGTACATGACATACTAACCAGATTTCATTTGGCAGATTATAAGGTTGCTAAGACTCCCATAGCCAGAAACCATTCCATAGGACCTGATCTTGAGGGGAAGTATGTGGATTAACATCAATACAGGGCTATGATTGGGTCTCTTCTGTACCTAACAGCCAGCATGCCTGATATGATGTTTGCTACATGCATAGGTGCAAGATATCAAGCTAACTCCAAGATTGCACACCTAGTTGCTGTCAAGAGGATTCTTAGATACCTCAAAGGAGCTCCTAAATTGGGACTTTGTAATCTAAAGAATTCTGACTTCAATCTGTATGCAAATACAGATAGTGACTATGGTGGCTGCAATATGACTGGCAAGTCTACATCTGGGGGATGTCAGTTCCATGGTGGAAGGATAGTCTCATGGCAATGCAAGAAGCATATCTGCATCAACTGCTGAAGCTGAATACATTGTTGTTGCAAGCTGATGCGCTCAAGTGCTTTGGATTCAGAATTAGATGCTAGATTATGAATTCAACTTCAAGAAAACTCCTATCCACATAGACAACAATAGTGCTATCTCAATCATAAAGAATCCAGTGTAGCACTCAAAGACATAACACATTAATATCAGGTATCATTTGATCAGAGATAATTTTGGAAAAGAACTGATTAAACTGGTCAAAGTTAACACAATGAACAATATGTTGATATATTCACAAAAGCATTTGATGAACAGAGATTTAAATATAATGTATCAGTTATTGGGATGATTAACTTTGAGTAGATTTTCTTAAATTAATTTCAAAATTGTTTTTTAAAAAGTGTATGTCTATACTATTGTCTAATTTATCACTTATATAAGCCCTATTAATCTTGGAATAAATTTTTTCAAGTAAATATTCCTTAGACTTTTAAGAAGTATGGATAGATTTTCTCTCGGAAGAAATTGATTTGACTTTGGAAGAAAATTATGTCTTCAAAACTAACAATTACTTACTAAGGGATTAAACTTCAGAAGAAATTCTAATATATCTTTCGAAGCTTAAGTATGCTTCTAAGTACTTATATGTTTTGAAGGATTGTTTTCTTCTGAAAGAAATTAAGTTTCAAAAGTTTTATTTTCTCCTTGAGAAATTCTAATATATCTTTGAGAGGCTGATGAAGAATAGATTTGAAATGAGTGCCATGGGGGAACTCAATTTCTTTCTGGGAATTCAAGTGAAGCAAGTTGACAATGGCATCTTCATAAGTCAGTCAAAGTATGTACAAGACATACTTACAAGATTCAACATGACTGATTGTAAGGTTGCTAAGACACCCATAGCCAGAAACCACTCCTTTGGACCTGATCTTGAAAGGGAGTGTGTGGATGAACATCTTTATAGAGCTATGATTGGGTCTCTTATGTACCTCATAGCCAGCAGGCTTGATATCATGTTTTCCACATGCATCTGTGTAAGATATCAAGCAAACCCCAAGATTTCACACTTGGTTGCTATTAAGAGGATTTTTAGATATCTCAAAGGTGCTCCCAAGCTTGGCCTTTGGTATCCAAAGAACTCTGACTTCAATATGTATGCTTATACAGATAGTGACTATGGTGGCTGCAACATGACTGTAAAGTCTACATCAGGGGGATGTCAATTCCTTGGTGGAAGGATTGTCTCATGGCAATGCAAGAAACAATCCTGTGTCTCTGCATCAACTGCTGAAGCTGAATACATTACGGCTGCAAGTTGCTGTGCTCAAGTGCTTTGGATTCAGAATCAGATGCTAGGCTATGGATTCAACTTCAAAGAGACTTTCATCCATATAGACAACAACAGTGTTATCTCTATTACAGAGAATCCTGTGCAGCACTCCAGGACCAAACACATCAACATCAGGTACCATTTGATTAGAGATAACTTTGAGAAGGGATTAATCAAACTAGTCAAAGTTAACATAAATGAACAATATGCTGATCTGTTCACTAAAGCTTTTGATGAACAGGGATTCAAATACCTTGTATCAGCTATTGGGATGATTAACTTTGAGTAGAATTTCTTAAAACTTAAATCAACTTTATTTCTAAAACATGTGTCCTAAGTTGTCTATTTTATCACCTTTATAACCCCAGTTTATTTTGGAAAATTTTTTTTAATGATATTCCTTAAATTTTTGAAAATTTTCAAAACATGTTTTCCTTTAGAAGAATCCAAGTTGCCTTTGGAAGAAATTTATGTCTTCAAATCAAATAACTACTTATAAGAAATTTACCTTCGGAAGAAAATCTTGAGAATATCTTCTGAAGCCTAAATATGCTTTTAAGTACCTGGATGTATTTGAAGGACAAATATCTTCGGAAAGCAATTAAGTCTTGGAAGATTTATTCTCTTTAGAATAAAACTCCCAAGTCTTAATATTTTCCGAAACCACATATGTGTCGGAAGAAAATTTCTCTAAGTAATTTTCTTCCCGAGCCAAATTTTTCAAAACTCTTAAGAATATATTCCGAAGCCAAATTGGTTTCGGAAGCTTTTTATCAAAAACTTCCGAAGCAAAATTATCTTCGGAAGATTTTCAATTTCCAAGAAAACTACCTTTTTGGGCACTTTTTCAGAGGTGGACCGACATCTGGATTTCAAAGTTTATCATTTTGCTTTAACTTTGTCTCAAATCTATTTCATATATATTCTCACAACAGTTCCCCCTCCTCTCACTCTCCTCTTCATCTGAAATTCTCTAACCTAATTTCATCCACAAACCTCCTTCGTTCTTGCCTTACTTCATCATAAAGATACTTCAAATGGCCAACCTTGACCGTAGAAACTAACCTGATTTTTCAATGCATCTTCACAGGCAATATAATCAGGGTGCTCTGTTAGACTCTAAGAAAGATCCATGTTTCTCAGAGGTTTGTCGTTAACTTTCTTTGTCCAACTACTTCACATCCCTCACCATTGATCCTCCTCTCTATGAGGATCACTTGTTGGAGTTCTGGTGGACCTACGAAGAGGTCACCATGGATGGGGAGAAGGCACTGTCTGCCACAGTGCAGGGGAGGACAATCTTCATCACTCCGGCCACCATAAATACACATCTTCAGCTGAATGATGTAGAAGGTGACTTGTCCTTTCCCAAAGCTGAAGTCAACCACTCCTTTGCGAAGATGGGCTATGAGGATGACTTCTTAGTCAAAACCTTCAGGAAGGGGAAGGTCTCATCTCAATGGAAGTACCTCCTCCATGTTGTCATACATAACTTGTCCAACAATCATGGAGGATGGGACCAGATTCCAGAAGACCTCTCCTTCATAGTCCATGGAATGGTTCACGGGGTCAAGTTCAAGTATTCTCAATTTGTATATACAAATTTTCTTACTAACTTAGACTCCCTAGAATATTACATGTTCCCTAGATATATATAGCACATTCTCAACTGTGAAATGGGCACACAGTTGAGGGGAACATGTAATATTCTAAAACTAGGACAGATGAAGCCTGGCATCTTTAAAATAATGAGGAAGCCAACTGTTAGCTTCTCCAGGGTAGAAACAGCCCTAGTCCCAAAAATGTTTGAGCTTATTGCTCAAGGTGGCAACCTAGCAGCCCCAGCTAGTGTGGAACCCACACTTTCCACCTCCAAACCACAAATACAGCCCATAATAACCATCACCTACCAGAGATAAACCAAAGGAACCCCTGTACATGCTATTCAGCTTGAGCAGGTCCCCATATCACCAACCATGTAGGACGAAGTGGACACTCGAGCTCCCACTTCCCCTGAGGAGCAAACCACTCCTATCTCTCAAATGATCAGTGCTGAGGTTCCTCATGCTCAGCCTGATAAGCTCACAACCCAACCAACATTAAGCCTTCACTCAGAGTCTCAACACTCTAGTGAAAAACCTTCCAGGGATAGTTACCATCCCCAGCCGCTGGATCTCAACCAACCAATTCTCCGCCTTGACTTCTATGATGATGAAGACATGGGCTTCAGTGAGTACCATGAGTCTCTTTTCTCCACCCCTACTCAAGGAGAGATGAGTACTCTTGTCTCACCCATGACTAGCCCACATCATCCACCCCCCACTGAGGTGGATCTTCCTGAACCTGTTCAGGAGATCCATATGGAAGAGGCTCTCACTTTGGAAAGTGATTACATCAGTCAGACTCGACCATGGCAAAAAAAAATTTAATTTTTAAACTTCAAATTTTTTTTTTATTTTTTTACTATTTTTTTATTTTGTTTTCAAAAACAATTTACAGTCATTTTAATCTTTATATAACTTTTACAAAAAAAATAGTCTCATTTTGTTTGCAAGAAGCTTTTCCACTGAATTTGAATTCTTTTTCAGGTTTATTTTTACATCATATCAAACACACACATGCTTGAAATTGCTGCTTCATCCTATCATCTAAAACACTTTATTTTTGATTTTCCACTTTTTGAAATTCAATTATTTTCTCTTTTTCATTTTTACTCCCTCTAAACTTTTAAGTTTTACAAACTTAGAAGTTTCTTTGACTTTGCAAGAAGAGGAAACTAATCATTATCAACATGTCTGCACACAGAAAATCATGCAAATTTCAAAAATAAAGCAGAATAAAAATCTATAATATACATTTGAATCACATACCTGCAGTGAGATCATATCAGTTAAGATCAGCACATTAAAAGAAAATATGGATAGTCGTAGATAGTGATTAAATCCTGATCAAGTGTGTTCCAGGTTAGCATTTTTACAGCAAAGGAGACACGAGATCTAAGGACGAAAATGAGTGCTTTTGGCAAGATACTCAGCACACTTACCTTTTCAATTCTTGGATTGATTAAGGTACGATTAGATATGACATTATGAAGTCACATTTAGACTTAGAGAGTTCAACTCCCATCAAGATATGCAAGAAATCACTTTTCTCAACTTGTTAACCTAACATATACTTATAACCAGATCTCATATTTAGATTGTGCACATTGGCATCTTTTGCATCAAGAGAGAATATCCAGGTCTGTAATGACTTACAACAAAGGATATCTTGTCACCTTAGGTGTATGATGACTCATAACAGAGAGGTAAATAGATGCTATAAATATTAGAGCTCAATGGTTATTCATATCGCCACCAGGTATGAGTTTATGATTTTACAAGCAATCAATTTGAGAAGTCAACACTACTCATTGGTACTAAAATAAACAAACATGAATGCATGATTGATTTAGTTTGATCACAAGAATTTACTTTTTCAGTATAATTACATGAGCTTACCTGCACATCGTATCTGATCACGTCAGACTTTAGTAGCGAGTGAAGTATGCAACTGATCAAAACTAATGTACCTATCATTTCTCACAAATTGCAAAGATAGATTCAGTCCTAATTAATGAACTGACAAAGAACTCTATTTTTATAGTTTTTGTTTTATTATTTTCTCTTTGACTTTGCAATTTTCTATAGAACATGCACACACAATATATACAATCAGGCAGTTAACTTTGACAGTTTGTATGTATTCATGATTAAGCTAAGGGAGGGTTCTTATCATTTTTTATGAATCAGACAACTGAAATACTCAAAAATCAGTTTTTTTAAACATGATTAATAAGTCCAATTGACTCGACCAAATATTCAAATCGACTTGGTAAAAAGGCTTTTGTAAATAGGTCAGCCAATTGTTTTTCAGTTGTGATTTGAATCAAAATGATTAAACCTTTTTCAGAGTTATCTTTGAGAAAATGATATCGAATTTTGATATGTTTTGTTTTTGAATGCTGGACAGGATTAGCTGTAATAAACATAGCAGCAGTGTTATCAATGTAAATAGGAGTTTTAAGAAAATTGAACCCGTAATCTAGCAGTTGATTTTGTAACCAAAGGATTTGAGAACATCCTGATGAAGCAGCTATGTACTTAGCTTATGCGGTTGAAAAGGAGACATTTGTTTATTTCTTACATTTCCACGAGACTAATCTGGGACCTAAAAACTAAGTACCATCTTTTAACTTAAAACTTGCAGCAAGACATGGTTGTCTGTCATATGCCGACTACACCCACTATCAACATACCACGTGTTAATTGGTCTTCTTGGGCGTACTTGCATTTCAAAGAAATTTAAGTTGAGTTATCAACCCAAGCCTAGATGGTCTTGGGCTTGCCAAATTTATCAACAATGGTAAACTGTTTAAAGTGAAGCTTTTTCAAATCAGGCTTATTGTTAACAAATTTACCAATTCCGTTCCTAACAAATTTTTGATTATCTTTGATTTGTTTAATCCGCAAAGCATGATAAGGTTTTTCAAGATCATCATCAAGGTTATTATAACCATTAGTAAAAACATTTTTTGAAAAAGTTTGATTACCAAACTTCCCATTGTTCATTCTTACAGATTGTGGAATGAATTTTCTTTGAATATACTGCTTTGATTTTACAGCATAAGAATCATCATAATCAGAATCATTTCTTCAAAAAGATCTCAAGCCTAAGGAAGGTTGTTTTGTCAATCTTTGAAAACCAACACTTTGATTTCTTTGAAACTGTGGATTGACATATCCATTCCTTAACTGTGGATTAACATATCCATTCCTTGGCGAGTTCTTTCTGAAGTAGCAATTCTCAGTTTTGTGAGTTATTTCATCATAATATATACAATATTTGTTGAAATAACAATCAGCTGTTGAATGGTTTTTCATATCACATATGTGACAATACGTGTTAAAGAAACATTCTTCAGTCTTATGATTGTACATATCACATATTTCATAGTACCTTTGTTGTGATTTAAACAACTGTTGATTAACTTTTGATGTGAAGACCACATTTGATCCTTGTTTTGATTTAGGAGTTGAAAAATTAATCTGTTGTTTTTGATTTAAAATTTTGTTCTTTTGAAATTTAGGTTTGGACTTATGCTCATTAACACCATTTCTTGACTCTTTAGATACAAATCTTTTGTTGACAGTGGAAGACTTTGGATCTGAACCTGTTTTCAGATCAGATTTAGATTTGTTCTTTGAATTTGGTTTGATTTCTGGAATTGAGTTCATATCAAAAGTACATGCAGACATAAATTTCACTGGTTTAAACTTATTAACTTGATTTGTTCTTTGATTTTGATTGTTTTGATTTTTGTTCTGAGAGGAGTTAGATTTAGCATTTTTCCTTCTCCTTCTTTGATTTCATGATCTTGATGATCTTTGTTTGCTTTGGGATTGAACATTTACAGTAGAAGATTCTTTTGCATTTTCTTTATCTTTTTCTTCTTTCTGCCATTTGATAATGTCTAGATTGTCTAATCCATAAGAAAATGAATCTTTAGATGTTACTTCATCTAGTTTTGCTTTCTCTTTATTCTTTGAGTTTTGTTTGTCATTCTTAACAATGATTTATTCAACAACATGCTCTTTGGGAACAAACATTTTCTTATTCTTTGATCGTGGTTCGTAAGATTTAACTTTCACTAGATGACTATTTTTAATCTTTTCAGAATCTTGTTCCTCAAATATCTCAACATTTGTTTTCTCTTCATCACTTTTAGAAATCTTTTTCTTGTTTTGAAAGGCTTTTAGCTTAGCTTTGTTTTCAGGTGAGTGATCATGTGTGTTAAAGTTTTATGGTAGAGTGTTTGTGATAGATTCAGGCATTGGTTCATGTGTAAAACCTAGACCTGTTTTGTTTTTGTCTTTTCTCTCACTTACCAACTATTCTACAATAGTTTTAGAACTTTTAACTTTAGCTAGATCCACCTGAGTTGCAGCATGACCTATTTTTTCCTCTTCTAAATTTTTAGTCATCTCCTTAAGTTGTTTTTTTAACAAGTTCAAGTTCTTTTAGAGTTTTTTCCATGAGGTTTGTAGAGATAGTATCTTTTCATCAGAGACTTTGTGATCATTTTCAGCTTGTTGTGCATTACTTCCTCTTGTTTAAGTTTGTCACAGATCTTATATGAATATGTTCTGTAATGCTCAACTTGATCAAAACATGCTTTTGTGCATATTTTCTCTCTGACTTCAACAGGAATTTCAGGATAACTTGAAGAAGAAGTCTCAGAGTCAGATGATGGATTCTCAACCTATGGCTGGTCAGACTGAGCCATAAGTGCAATCTCTTCTGAATCCTCTTTTGGGTAAGATTTGTCACTCCAGTCATAGTCTTCATCATCATTTTTTGAATCACTATCAGCCTTAGGATCATTATCTTCAGACCAGACTTCATTTTGAATATCTGTAACAAGAGATAAACTAGAGGTTAGATCAGCTGTAAATTGTTCAGCATAAGCACTCCAGTCATATCCATCTTTGATGCTAACAACAAGAGCTTTCTTTGGCTCTTCAGATGATTTTGATTCATCTTTAAGTTCTGTCATGGGAAGACTTTGATAAGGCTTTTTAAAGGTCTTCTGAGACTGCTGTTAGTATCTTTGACTGCTAGAACCTGCTTAACCATTTCCTCCTTGGTTTATGGTAGCTTTACATTCCCTTGAGAAATGACCATAACTGTTGCAGTTGAAACACCTTGACTTTGATTTGTCAAAGCCAACAGTTTTGTTAGCACTTGGCTTGTAGTTTCGGTTAACATAAGAGTGTTTTTGTGTTCTCTAAGCAATCATCACCATCTGCCAATTCAAGTCCATCTCTTCCACATCATCAGGATCCATCTCAAACAAATCCAGCAAAACAAGATCTAATTGTGATAAATGACTACCCTGATAAGCTTGAAAACTTGCCATAAAAGTAGTAAAAGCAGATTTTGACTCATCATCCTATAAGAGGATGTTAATAACATCTTTAACTTTGCTAGTTTTAATAAAGTTAGAAGATGAAGTCTCATTTTAAGGTTTAGGATTTTGAGTTTTAGGAGGAGACTGAGATTGAGGTTGAGTTGTACAAACAGGAGCACTTGTGTAAGAAGAATCTGTAAAAAAACCAGCTCCAACAAACAAATCACCCTTGTCTTCTGGAGTATTATCATCTTTGGCCAGAAAAGCATTCTCCACTATGTTAGCTGGAGATGCAACATACTTATACTGAGACATTGATGCAGCTCTATCATTGTTTCTGGAGCTCTCATCAATTTCAATAGATTCAATTTTGGCAATCAAAAGATCTAGATCCATTGGAAACTTTTCTGTATGTTTCAATAAAGTGATTGTCTGTTTCCATGAAGATGAAAGAGCATTTAGAAGTCTGTAATTTAGATCTTTGAGATCATTTTTTATACCAGCAGTTGACATCTTAGTAGTTAGTTGCACAAATCTGTTCATCATTTAATTAATTGTTTCCCCAGAAATATGCTCAAATAACTCCAATTACGTCTTGAGTTTCTGCTTTTTGAGATCTTGTATCTCTTTACCACCTTCACAAATGATCGTAAAAGCCTTGTACATTGTGTACCAAGTTTGATAACCATCAAGTCTAGTCAAGACTTCCAATGGTAATCCCTTACACATCAGAGAATAAGCTTTGATGTCATTCTTAACTTTTCTTAAGTCATCACCTTGCAGACCATCCTCAAGATATGGTTCTTGAGAGTCTTTAGTATAAACAAATCCTCTGTCAGGACCATCAGATGTGATTGGAATATAAGGTCCTTTCTCTATTGACTTCCACAAGTCAGTATCAATAGAGTTTAGATGATGCTTCAACCTTAAAGACCAGTTCTTGAAATCAGCTCTATTCTTTAGCTTTGGAACCTTGTTCTCAAAATCTTCAGACATAATCATTTTGTATTTTTGAATTTAAGAAAATAACTTGTTTTATTGTTTTTAATATTTGAAATAAAACTATGAAATGAAAATATTTTTGGATTTTAGTTTTTGAAAAAATTCTAAGTATTTACTGATAAGTCTGAGTGCTCAAGCGCCTCAATAGTTATCAAGCGCCTAAACAGTGGTTAAGTGCCTGAATAGTTCTAAAACGCCTGACTTTGAGGTAGAAATGCCTAAGGGAATGCCTTAGATGAATTCTAAAAACGCCCAACTGGTGATGCGCCTAAACAGTTGAGAAACGCCTGAAAAATTGTAAAACGCCCAGAATTACTTTGTCACACCCCGAAAAGCTGTAAGGCCCCAATCTCGGGATGCTCACAGTTGGATAATCATCGCACATAAAACATATAATTTACATTTACAATTTCTAAAACATTGCAGCGGAATTCTTTTAAACAAACCATTTCATATATATATAATTGCTTTTGCAAAATAATACATCGTTGACAGATTACAAAATATTACTCGTTGCATTACATCACAAAAATATTATAATCTAAACAATGGATGCCATCCAAAAATGCCAAGTAGCTGCCCCGTGCCATCCTCAGCAACCTTACCTGCCAACTGGAAACACATAAAAGTCAGCGTGCTGAGTGAGTTCTAGTTTTATAAAATAAAATACTTTTCTTTCGTTTAAAACCATTCTTTCTTTACTTTCACATGTGATCATGCATCATACGTACACATAGATAATAATTTATTATCATCTTTCATCGTCATTCGTTGACTTCCGTTCATTCATCATCATACGTCATCTTTATCATTCGTTATCTTTCATACCGTACTATACGTACATTCATTAACTTCCGATGACATGTACTGTACCTAGAACATTGTGCACGAAGCTGACCCTAGGGCCTGGGGAAAGTACACTCATCATTATCATTCATCTCTCATTCCAGACCAATGTCATGTGCTATACCCCGAACATTATGCACGAAGCTGGTTACTAGGCCTGAGGCCTATCATAGACCTCGAACATTATGCACGAAGCTAACTCCAGTACCTAGGGCAAGCGGCAAGGATCCCATACATATGGTCAATCACAAAGATTAGACCCCTAGTGTGCATCCTTTCAGGGTAGCTAACCCGCACACAGTTGAGCTAACACCCTTCATTGGGTGTGAACCTCTATACATTGCTTGCAAGACTTTTCATTACATCATTCATTAATGCATGCATTCATTCATTCCTTATGTTCCCCTTTTTCATTATCTTCTACTTTACATTACATAATACTTTCCATTTACTTTTCATAATCATACCACGTAAAGCCACGGAAAATAAACATACATAATAAGGAACATAACATAAACATAACCATACCATACATAACATCATCACATCACATATGACATCATAAGTCAACTTACATCACCCCCGGGAACCTCCCAAGTCAAAGCCTACACTTTACATTTTCCCAAAATTTCAGAAAATAATCTAAGTCTTAGGCGCATGGGCACTATGCAAGCGCATGGCCTCCTGGGCGCATGGGAACACTTAGGCGCATGGGAAAGGTTCTGGGCGCATAGGCACTATTGGGGCGCATGACCCAACACTTAGTCATTCTAGGCATTTCTAGGCGCATGGATACTATGCAGGCGCATGAACGCCTAGGCGCATGGGCAGTTTTGGGCGCATGGGACTACACTTAGGCAATTTGACCGTTGGGCGCATGGGCCAATTTCAGGCGCATGGGCAACCAACACATACTAATAACATCATAATCAGTCCCAAATCATCAATTCATCATGTTCTAACTTAGTTCTAGCATTCTAAGCATCATAACATGAACATGGCATCGTCATAACATCATAAATCACCCAAATCATAACCCACCCACATTCACACATACACATTCATACAGGTACAAAACCCATTTTCGTAAAAACATACATACATGCATTTCCAGCCCCAAAATCAGTTAAAACATGTAAAAAGGGGTTCTAGAACTCACCTTTGACAACTTTCGGATGAACTTCTTCAAACCCGATTGTACTATGAGTTCAATCACCTAAAACCCACCCAATAACACAACCCGAACACACAAAACACACATAAGCATATAACCGAGGCATAGGCCGGCCAAAAACAACTTAAAATGATGAATTCTTACCTTGAATTTGAATTCCTCTTCTTCTTTCTTCAAAAACCCGAGAGCTCTGCTCTTTCTCTCTCTAGAAAATCCCGATGAAAAGAAGATATGCAGAGAGGTGTGGGTGGCCATCACCTTTTTGCACCCACTTTTATTCTTTTTGTTCTTTTGACACATTTAGCCCCTCAACTTAGGTTAAATTGTGTTTTCTTTCTTTTATACACATTTATTCCTTCTTTCTCGTCTTTTAAAAAAAAATACCCGGGTGTTACAAGCCCACCCCCCTTATATAGGTTTCATCCCCGAAACCTGTTATTCCTCAAACAGATGTGGGTAATACTGCCTCATCTCTTCTTCAGTCTCCCACGTAGACTCGGATCCCTTCCTGTGCTTCCACTGTACACGCACAAGGGAACCACTTTATTCCTTAACCTTTTCTCCTTGCGATCAATGATTGCCACTGGTTGCTCCACATAATTGAGCCTTTCACCAACTTCAATATCTCCAGTGGTACAACCATATCTTTGTCAGCTAAACACTTCGCAGATGAGATACATGGAATGTCGGGTGAATTCCACTTAACTCATCGGGTAACACCAACCTATAGGCCACCTCTCCTACTCGAGCAATGATTCGAAAGGCCCTATGTATCTCGGGCTCAACTTGCCCTGCTTCCTGAACCAAATGATACCTTTCCAAGGTGAGACCTTCAACATAACTCTGTCACCCACCTTGAACTCAATCGGTCTACGTCTCTTGTCGGCATACGACTTCTGCCTATCTTTAGCTGCCTTCATAAAGGCTTTGATCTTTTCGAGCTTCTCAGTCGTAGCCTCAATCACCTCAATACTTCCCAACTCCTTCTGACCAATATCACCCCAACAAATGGGTGTTCTACACCTCCTATCGTATAGCATCTCAAAAGGGGGCATACCAATACTGGCATGATAACTATTATTATACGAGAACTCAGCTAACGGTAAGTGGTCATCCTAACTTCCTCCAAAGTCAATGACGCATGCCCGAAGCATATCTTCTAGCATCTGAATAGTCCTTTCCGACTGACCATCCGTCTGAGGATGATAAGCCGTGCTAATGTGTAACCTCGTCCCCATAGCATCATGGAATTTCTTCCAAAACTTAGATGTAAACCGAGTGTCACGATCAGAAACAATAGACACCGGCACACCATGACGAGTTACAATCTCTTTGATGAATAGATCCGCTAATCTTTCAGAGGAGTACGTCTCGCGGATCGGTAGGAAGTGAGCACTCTTCGTCAAACGATCAACTATCACCCATATGGCATCATACCCTTTCACGGTACGCAGTAACTTCGTAATAAAGTCCATGGTGATATGCTCCCACTTCCACTCCAGTATATCCAACGGTTGGATCTTCCCGTACGGCTTCTGATGCTCGGCCTTCACTTGCAAGCAAGTAAGGCACTTACTCACATACTCAGCTACATCGCGCTTCATACCCGGCCACCAATAATCTTTCTTCATATCTTGATACATCTTGGTAGCATCGGGATGAATAGAGTATCGAGTCTTATGACCTTCGTCCATAATCCTCCCACGTAAATCCCATTAACGAGGTATCCACGTCCGTCCTAATCGAGTTCTAACACCGAGTGTGTTTTCACCCAATTCCGCAACCATACCTCTCATCCTTTCGGAGTTAAGACGATCTTCTTTCAACGCTTCATCTTGAAACTCCCTGACCTGTTTCATCACGTTAGAGGTCATAATCAACTGATAAGCCTTCACCCGAATCGGCTCGGGTCTCTCCTTTCGGCTAAGGGCATCCGCCACTACGTTGGCCTTGCCAGGATGGTAATGGATCTCGTAATCATAATCCTTTATGAGCTCCAACCATCGCCTCTGCCTCATGTTCAGGTCCTTTTGCTCGAAGAAGTACTTCAAGCTCTTGTGGTCCGTGAAGATTGTGCACTTCGTTCCGTATAGGTAGTGCCTCCAAATCTTTAGTGCAAAGACCACAGCTGCTACTCCAAGTCATGAGTAGGGTAATTCACCTCATGAACCTTCAATTGTCGGGATGCGTAGGCTATAACCTTTCCTCGCTGCATCAACACGCAACCCAACCCTGAGTAAGAAGCATCCGAATAGACCACTAAGTCCTCGCTTCCTTCGGGTAATGATAAAACTGGAGCTTGAGTCAACTTTGCCTTTAACTCCTCAAAAGCACTCTCTTAAGCTTGACCCCATACAAACTTCACATCCTTGCAGGTCAACTTAGTCAACAGAGAAGCTATCATAGAGAAGTCTTGAATGAATCTCCTATAATATCTCGCCAACCCTAAGAAACTACGAATCTCGGATGGCGTCTTTGGAGACTTCCGTTGCATCACCGCTTCCACCTTTGCCGGGTCTACCATAATCCCCTCGGGATTCACTACATGACCCAAAAACAACTTCGCGCAACCAGAACGGTACTTGGAGAACTTGGCATACAACTTCTCTTTTCTCAACGTCTCTAACACTTACCGAATGTGACCGGCATGCTCCGCCTCACTCTTCGAATAAATCAAGATATCATCGATAAACACAATCACTGATTTATCCGACATCGGCCGACACACTCGATTCATCAGGTCAATAAAAGCAGCTGGCGTGTTGGTCAAACCAAAAGACATAACGAGAAACTCGTAGTGTCCATAACGCGTGCGAAAAGCTGTTTTACGAATATCTTGCTCCTTCACCTTCAGCTGATGGTAGCCAGATCGAAGATCTATCCTCGAGAACCAACTGGCACCTTGGAGCTGATCAAACAGGTCATAATCCTCGGCAATGGATACCGATTCTTCACCGTCAACTTGTTCAGCTCAAGGTAGTCTATGCACATCCTCATACTACCGTCCTTCTTCTTCACAAATAAGACCGAAGCACCCCAAGGAGAGATACTCGGTCTAATGAACCCTTTATCAAGCAACTCCTGCAGTTGCTCCATCAATTCCTTTATCTCGGTCGGAGCCAATCGATACGGTGCCTTAGCAACAGGTTGAGCACTGGGTATCAAGTCAATCTGGAACTCAATCTCACGGTCGGTGGCACACTTGGTAAATCTTCAGGAAACACATCTGGGAACTCACACACAACCGGTACATCCGACAGTTGTGGTTTGCATATCTACATCCTTCACGTAGGCCAAGTAGGCACTACATCCATGCCTCATGCACTTTCCCGCCACCGCCATCGAAATCACCTTCGGGATAGTCGTACCTCGATCACCGTAGATCGTCACCAAACTCCCGTCGGACGCTGTCAGTCGAATCATCATCTTACGACATATGATATTTGCCTTGTAGTCCGCCAACCAATCCATTCCTAGGACTACGTCAAATCCGCCTAAGGTCATCACGAATAGTCTAGCAGGAAATTTATGACCCTCTAATTCTATATCGCAGCCTTCTATCAGGTCAACAATCCTGGTAGACTTACCTATGGCAGTTTCAACATCAAAGGCCTCATCAACACTTCTACTACTAATAGGCAACTTAGCACAGAAAGCAGCAGAAATAAAACTCTTACTAGCACCTGAATCAAATAGCACAGAAGCAAGAGTTTGGTTTACTAGAAACGTACCTGACACGACATGGGGTCCGTCCTAGCCTCCTCCTGAGTCATCGTGAATGCTCCACCCCTCGGTCCCGGTCTTCTCTGCCCTGCCCCGGAACTCTCAGCCCTTGGCTTCTTGCATTCTCGACTCATGTGGCCCTTTCCACCACAGTTAAAACACCTTGCCGCCTTGCACTCTCTTGCCATGTGGCCAGGCTTTCCACACTTGAAACACACGTTCAATCCCCACCTACACTCCCCGTGTGCTCCTTCCCGCACTTGCCACACCTCTTCGACTCCGCACCGGATGTGACCACACGTCGGTCATCCACTCGTGCCTTCTTGTTGTTTGCCGGGGTACCACCCCGACCAAACCTCTTCCCATTCCAGTTTCGGTCACCACCGCCTTTCTTGCTCACCTCAGCCACCACCACTTCCCTCTCGTCGTTTAGCCTTCCCGCCAGATCGACCACCGACCTGATCGTATTCAGCCGGGCGGCGATCATGTGCCTACGGATATCCGCCGGCAAGCCCTGGATATACCTCTTGATCTTTCGCGACAGAGGTGTTACCTGATCTGGCACCAGTCGTGCCATCTCGTTAAATTTGGTGGTGTATTGCTGATGCGTCATGGGTCCCGCCTCCAGCTGCAGGAACTCCTTCTCAACCTTGTCGAGCTCCCTATGAGGACAGAACTCCTCGATCACCAGCTTCTTCAACTCTGGCCACCTCATTCTTCCAATTGCCCTACTATACTCGGCTTGGATGATATTGTCCCACCAGCACAGAGCCGAGTCCACAAATGAATGAGTGGCAAACTTCACCTTCTGATCCTCCTGGCACTCGCTGATATCAAGTACAGCCTCCATCTCTCTCACCCACCGGTGAGTAGCAGCAGCAGTGCCATTTCCGTCAAAAGTCGGGGGCTTGCATCTTTGAAATGCCCCATAGTTACAGCCTCGTGCTGCCTCTGGCACAGGCTCTTCTTCTTCTTCCTCATCAGCTGAGACAACCGTCTCAGTCTCCGGTTGCTCCCTTACTCCCGAGGACCTATTCCTCTCTTTCCTTTCTCCTTCTCTCACAGCCTTTATCACTTAGGTCACCACAGACGGTAAGATCATCTGCATGACCTGATGAACCTCCTCTACAACAGCCTCCTTCACCGAGGCCCTTAAGTTAGCACTCTCATCACCACCCTCTGGATGAGGGGTCTCGGGCTCTTCATGAGCCACCTCTTCAGCCTAGGCCTTCCTCTCGTGACCTGTGGTCCAGCACCACGTCCACCACGACCTCCACCTCGGGAAGCCTTTGAAGATCTACCACCAGCCATCCTCTAACACGCTATAAGATTCAAACACTAACACGGTCATTCAATGTAATAGCTCAGTTTATGTCAAGTATAGTAAGTCCCTAATTACAGTGGCCAGTTGTGATTAGCCACTTACTTTACTCTTCATACCCCAAGCATTTCCTATCCTGACTACATCAGTATCTACATCTACTAAGAAGCACAGAAACCACATAACATGCGCACATAATACCGGTTAATATCAAGAAAATACCTGATGGCACGTAGCTACTCGGACTGGCATCCCTTCCCTTTGTCCCATTTTCAGTTTAAGTTAGTTTCTTTTGAAAATTTTAACCCGTTTCACTTAAACTTTGGCTCTGATACCAACTTGTAAGGCCCCGATCCCGGGACGCTCACAGTTGGACAATCATCGCACATAAAACATATAATTTACATTTACAATTTCTAAAACATTGCAGCGTAATTCTTTTAAACAAACCATTTCATATATATATAATTGCTTTTGCAAAATAATACATCGTTGAAAGATTACAAAATATTACTCGCCACATTACATCACAAAAACATTATAATCTAAACAACGGATGCCATCCAAAAATGCCAAGTAGCTGCCCCGTGCCATCCTCAACAACCTTACCTGCCAACTGGAAACACATAAAAGTCAGCGTTGCTGAGTGAGTTCTAATTTTATAAAATAAAATACTTTTCTTTCGTTTAAAACCATTCTTTCTTTACTTTCACATGTGATCATGCATCATACGTACACATAGATAATAATTTATTATTATCTTTCATCGTCATTTGTTGACTTCCGTTCATTCATCATCGTACATCATCTTTATCATTCGTTATCTTTCATACCGTACTATACGTACATTCATTAACTTCCAATGACATGTACTGTACCCCGAACATTGTGCACGAAGCTGACCCTAGGGCCTGGGGCAAGTACACTCATCATTATCATTCATCTTTCATTCCAGACCAATGCCATGTGCTATACCCCGAACATTATGCACGAAGCTGGTTACTGGGCCTGAGGCCTATCATAGACCTCGAACATTGTGCACGAAGCTGACTCCAGTACCTAGGGCAAGCGGCAAGGGTCCCATACATATGGTCAATCACAAAGATTAGATCCCTAGTGTGCATCCTTTCGGGGTAGCTAACCCGCACACAGTTGAGCTAACACCCTTCATTGGGTGTGAACCTCCATACATTGCTTGCAAGACTTTTCATTACATCATTCATTAATGCATGCATTCATTCATTCCTAACGTTCCCCTTTTTCATTATCTTCCACTTTATGTTACATAATACTTTCCATTTACTTTTCATAATCATACCACGTAAAGCCACGGAAAATAAACATACATAATAAGGAACATAACATAAACACAACCATACCATACATAACATCATCACATCACATATGACATTATAAGTCAACTTACATCACCCCCAGGAGCCTCCCAAGTCAAAGCCTACACTTTACATTTTCCCAAATTTTCAGAAAATAATCTATGTCTTAGGCGCATGGGCACTATGCAGGCGCATGGCCTCCTGGGCGTATGGGAACACTTAGGCGCATGGGAAAGGTTCTGGGCGCATGGGCACTATTGGGGCGCATGACCCAACACTTAGTCATTCTAGGCATTTGTAGGCGCATGGATACTATGCAGGCGCATGAACGCCTAGGCGCATGGGCAATTTTGGGCGCATGGGACTACACTTAGGCAATTTGACAGTTGGGCGCATGGGCCAATTTCAGGCGCATGGGCAACCAACACATACTAATAACATCATAATCAGTCCCAAATCATCAATTCATCATGTTCTAACTTAGTTCTAGCATTCTAAGCATCATAACACGAAAATGGCATCGTCATAACATCATAAATCACCCAAATCATAACCCACCCACATTCACACATACACATTCATACGGGTATAAAACCCATTTTTGTAAAAACATACATACATGCATTTCCAGCCCCAAAATCAGTTAAAACATGTAAAAAGGGGGTTCTAGAACTCACCTTTGACAAACTTTCGGATGAACTTCTTCAAACCCGATTGTACTATGAGTTCAATCACCTAAAACACACCAAATCACACAACCAGAACACTCAAAACACACATAAGCATATAACCGAGGCATAGGCCGGCCAAAAACAACTTAAAATGATGAATTCTTACCTTGAATTCGAATTCCTCTTCTTCTTTCTTCAAAAACCCGAGAGCTCTGCTCTTTCTCTCTCTAGAAAATCCCGATGAAAAGAAGATATGCAGAGAGGTGTGGGCGGCCATCACCTTTTTGCACTCACTTTTATTCTTTTTGTCCTTTTGATACATTTAGCCTCTCAACTTAGGTTAAATTGTGTTTTCTTTCTTTTATACACATTTATTCCTTCTTTCTCGTCTTTTAAAAAAAAATACCCGGGTGTTACAAGTCCACCCCCTTATATGGGTTTCATCCCCGAAACCTGTTATTCCTCAAACAGATGTGAGTAATACTGCCTCATCTCTTCTTCAGTCTCCCACGTAGACTCGGATCCCTTCTTGTGCTTCCACAGTACACGCCCAAGGGGAACCACTTTATTCCTTAACCTTTTCTCCTTGCGATCAATGATTGCCACTGGTTGCTCCACATAATTGAGCCTTTCACCAACTTCAATATCTTCCAGTGGTACAACCATATCTTTGTCAGCTAAACACATCCGCAGATGAGATACATGGAATGTCGGGTGAATTCCACTTAACTCATCGGGTAACACCAACCTATAGGCCACCTCTCCTACTCGAGCAATGATTCGGAAAGGCCCAATCCCGCTTCATGAACCGAGTGATACCTTTCCAAGGTGAGACCTTCAACATAACTCTGTCACCCACCTTGAACTCAATCGGTCTACGTCTCTTATCGGCATACGACTTCTGCCTATCTTTAGCTGCCTTCATAAAGGCTTTGATCTTTTCGAGCTTCTCAGTCGTAGCCTCAATCACCTTAATACTTCCTAACTCCTTCTGACCAATATCACCCCAACAAACGGGTGTTCTACACCTCCTATCGTATAGCATCTCAAAAGGGGGCATGCCAATACTGGCATGATAACTATTATTATACGAGAACTCAGCTAACGGTAAGTGCCCAACTTCCTCCAAAGTCAATGACGCATACCCGAAGCATATCTTCTAGCGTCTGAATAGTCCTTTCCGACTGACCATCCGTCTGAGGATGATAAGCCGTGCTAATGTGTAACCTCGTCCCCATAGCATCATGGAATTTCTTCCAAAACTTAGATGTAAACCGAGTGTCACGATCAGAAACAATAGACACCGGCACACCATGACGAGTTACAATCTCTTTGATGAATAGATCCGCTAATCTTTCAGAGGAGTACGTCTCGCGGATCGGTAGGAAGTGAGCACTCTTCGTCAAACGATCAACTATCACCCATATGGCATCATACCCTTTCACGGTACGTGATAACTTCGTAATAAAGTCCATGGTGATATGCTCCCACTTCCACTCCGGTATATCCAATGGTTGGATCTTCCCGTACGGCTTCTGATGCTCGGCCTTCACTTGCAAGCAATTAAGGCACTTACTCACATACTCACCTACATCGCGCTTCATACCCGGCCACCAATAATATTTCTTCATATCTTGATACATCTTGGTAGCATCAGGATGAATAGAGTATCGAGTCTTATGAGCTTCGTCCATAATCCTCCCACGTAAATCCCCTTAACGAGGAATCCACGTTCGTCCGAATCGAGTTCTAACATCGAGTGTGTTTTCACGCAATTCCGCAACCATACCTCTCATCCTTTCGGAGTTAAGACGATCTTCTTTCAACGCTTCGTCTTGATACTCCCTGACCTGTTTCATCACATCAGAGGTCATAATCAACTGATAAGCCTTCCCAGAATCGGCTCTGGTCTCTCCTTTCGGCTAAGGGCATCCGCCACTACGTTGGCCTTGCCCGGATGGTAATACATGCATAAACCGTACATCAACTCATATATATATTGTGACCATTTCAAATGTTTAAAAATGGCTCTTTTATACCAAAAAAATTCTAAAATAATTTGTTAAAACTCAGTTTCAAAACAGTCAATTATTTTTAACCCGAAATTGTCGGTTTTTGGCTTTTTCGCTCGTATAAAGTCATCACCGAAGACCTTGCTTTTTATGGGTTTGTTATATACTTAACAAAAAGGGTTTAACTTAAAACAAAATATTATTTTCTGTCCAAGACCGGACTTGTACATATTTACTTGTTTTAAACCCGAAAACACCGTTTTTAATGCGTTTTTAAACATAAAACGTTTACGAGATTAAACCCAATCATTAAGACTTTTATTTTCAGTAATATTACTAAATTTTAACTTATATTTTATATGTTTTAAATTTATTATTCCAGATTTTACAAAGATACTTGCCTTGTTAGCTATCAACTTTTATGATATGACCACTAGTGGTCATGTCCCATCTATACTTCAGTACCTTTAATTGTGATTTGTTTTTATCTTTTCTTAAAATCAAATGTGAATAAAAACACCAAAATCTCCAGATTATGATCACCATATACATGGATCATTTCAATCATCTCTAAACTTATGAGTGAAGAACAAATCAAGAACAAAAGTGTAAACCATACATACATACATATACATGATTTTATACATACATATATAATCCATATCATATATTTTATCTTATGTTCTTAGTTTTCATTTCAACAAAACATACTTAAAAATCAAAAGATTTCAGATCATGATCACCAGTATTCCTGGATCATCTCAATCCTTTATGAAATCAAGAGCAAGATGGGTTCAAGAACATCATTCTTTACATACAATTATGTATTACCCATTTTCATCATTTGATAAACTCCTTTTGGAGATGGATTTCTTATGATGTTCATAACTCCAAAACAAAGTTTGATCATCTTGCATGCAAGTAAAAATCAACAAAATGATTAAAGATCATCAAAACACAAAATCATCACACACACACACAAACTTACGGCTCACACACACACTCACACACACATATGGTTTAACAACACATTTTCTTGATTAAAACCTTTGTTGGAACCTTGGATTTCAAGAAAAACTATTTTTTGGTAAACAAAACTTGCTACAATCATCCAAAATGAAATAAAAGTTAAAGGTTCATACCTAAGATGAACAAATTTTGAAGATTCAAGAATGATTTCCTTGAAGATTTCTTCTCCTTTGAGTTGGATTTATGCAATGTTTTGCACCAAGCTCATAAGGGATCCTTGAAATCAAGAAATCAAAGCTTGAAACAAACTTTGGATAATCAAAATCAAAGAAATGAGGGCTGTTTTTGGTGGTTCCAGCCTTGACTTTTAGAGAGAAGGGAGAGAAAAATGTGTAGGTAATTTCTAGTGAGAGAAAGGTGAGGTTGAGTGTGTGTAAAAGATGGAGTGTGAAGTTGTTTATATAGAAATGATTAAGTATGGTTAAACTAAGTTAATCATATGATTATATTGATGATATGGCTGGTGGATCTCCAAGTGAGATGCCACCTGGTGTAAGACGGGTGTCGGTCTCGTTAAATTTTTCTGTAAAAATCTTAAACATTCGGGTTTCTACGCGAAAATTTTATATAAAATCAAAGTATTAATTTGAGACTTTCCAAAGGTTCACAACATTTAATAATAGTGACAAAAAGTCAAGAATAGAAATATACACGGTATAACACAGTATGCAACGGACTATATGTTACAACAAGGCAATATTTTAAAAAGTCTTAATTTTACGCAATCAAGGTAAATAATAATAATTATTATTTTTCATGACTAATAATATTTTCACTTAAGATATACTAAATCATAAAAATCAACATATATTGACCAAATTGTCACCAACGCTCGTTAAAAGTTTTGTCGCTACGCGACCCGGTAATTCTTAAAATTACCAATTATAAAATTTATACATAAAGGGGCTTTGCTAGACCTTAAATGACCTTAATTATCATAGAATTAAGTCTTATGATGCATTTAATTATTTTATCATATTTCATTAACGTACGAATATTAACCTGGAAACACGGGATGTCACAGTCTCCCATCGTTTAGGAAATTTCGTCTCGAAATTTAAGTTGTAGTTTCCGATTCCGATCTAGATGGAAAGAGGTGAGGATATTTGCGCTTCATCTGGTCCTGTCGCTCCCAAGTGAACTCGGGACCATGCTTTGAGTTCCATCTAACCTTCACCAACTTAACCCGACTCCTTCTAAGTTTTTGAATTCTCCAATCCATAATTTCGATTGGTTCCTCGGTGAAATTCAGTTTCTCGTAGATACAAACTTCTTCGGGTCGAATAACTAAAACTTCATCAGCAAGACACTTCTTCAGATTGGATACATGGAACACATCATGTACTCCACTAAGCTCACGAGGTAACTTAAGTTGATATGCAACGGGACCAACTCGCGTCATAATCTCAAATGGTCTGATATATCGAGGGCTAAGCTTTCCTTGCTTTCCAAATAGCACAACTCCTTTCCAAGGCGAGACCCTTAGATAGACTTTGTCTCCAACCTGGAATTCCAATGGTTTCCTTCGAGTATCCGCATAACTCTTTTGCCGAATCGCAGCTACTTCTAACCTCTTTCTGATTTGAACAATCTTGTCTGTAGTTTATTGGATAATCTCAGGTCCAGTCAGCTGCTTTTCTCCAATTTCTGCCCAACAAAGCGGTGAGCGACACTTTCTTCCATACAAAGCTTCAAACGGAGCTGCTTTGATACTAATGTGATAACTATTATTGTAGGAAAACTCAACTAAGGGTAGATGAGTATCCTAATTTCCTCCAAAGTCAATCACACAAGCTCGTAGCAGATCTTCCAACGTTTGAATAGTGCTTTCACTTTGACCATCTGTTTGCGGATGGTAGGCAGTACTCATGTCTAAACGAGTACCCAATGCTTGATGTAAGGATTGCCAAAACCTCGAGGTAAATCGGCTGTCTCCGTCAAAGATTATCGAGATCGGTACTCCATGACGAGATACCACCTCCTTGAGGTAGATGTTAGTTAGCTTTTCCATCCGATCCATTTCCTTAATGGGTAGGAAATGAGCAGACTTAGTCAACCCATTGACAATTACCCAAATAGCGTCGCGACCACTTGATGTGCGGGGTAACTTTATGACAAAGTCCATTGCTATTTGCTCCATTTCCATTGAGGAATCTCTAGCTGTTGAAGAAGTCCAGATGGCTTTTGATATTGCGCCTTCACTCTAGAACATGTCAAACACTTGCCCACATAGGTGGCTATTTCACCTTCATATTGGGCCACCAATAATGTTCCTTCACATCCTTGTACATCTTACCCGATCCGGGGTGAATCAAATACTTGGATTTACTAACTCCTTGACCATGCCTTTCAATCCTTCATTCTTCAAATTTACATCTTTCAGAGCTTCGACTTGAGCATCTCGAATTTGAGTATTAAGACCTGAATGGATAGTCAGCTCCAAAGCGCGAACACGCTTAGGCTTATCATTCTCCTTTCTACTCAATGCATCGGCCACAACGTTGGCCTTGCCTGGATGATAGCTGATCTCACAATCATAATCATTTAGAAACTCTACCCATTGACGTTGCCTTAAGTTAAGCTCTTTCTGATCGAAGATATGCTAAAGACTCTTGTGTCCGTGTAAATAACACACTTCATACCATATAGGTAATGCCTCCAAATCTTGAGTGCAAAAACCACCGCTCCCAACTCTAAATCATGAGTGGTGTAATTCTTCTCATGCACCTTTAATTGTCTGGATGCATAGGCTATGACCTTATCTTTCTGCATCAACACACAACCAAGACCTAAACGGGACACATCACAGTACACAACGAACCCTTCAGTTCCTTCAGGAAGAGATAAAATAGGAGCACTACATAACTTCTGCTTCAGTAACTGAAAAGCTGCCTCTTGCTTATCAGTCCAGTCGTACATCCTATCTTTTTGAGTCAATAGCGTCAACGGCTGTGCTATCTTCGAGAAATTTTCAATGAATCTTCGATAATATCCAGCCAATACAAGAAACTGATGCACCTCGATCGGGGACTTGGGTGCCTCCCAGTTCTTAATTGCTTCAATCTTAGCCGGATCTACATGTATGCCTTTCACATTAACAACATGTCCAAGAAAATGAACCTCTCGAATCCAAAACTCGCACTTCGAGATCTTTGTATACAACTTCTCTTTCCTTAGCGTCTCCAAGATGATCTTCAGATGTTGTTCATGATCTTTCTTGGTTCTTGAATAGACTAGTATATCATCAATGAATACTATGACAAACTTATCTAAGTAAGGTTTGCATACTCTATTCATAAGATCCATGAACACAGCAGGTGCATTAGTCAGACCAAATGGCATAACCAGAAACTCGTAATGGCCATAACGTGTTCTGAATGCTGTTTTTGGGACATCTTCCTCAGCTATTAACAATTGATGATAACCCGAATGCAGGTCAATCTTCGAGTAGAAACTGGATCCTTGAAGCTGATCAAACAGATCGTCGATTCTTGGTAATGGGTGTCGATTCTTGATAGTGAGTTTGTTCAACTCTCAGTAATCAATGCACATTCTAAACAATCCATCTTTCTTCTTGACAAATAAGACTGGTGTTCCCCATGGCGAGAAGCTTGGTCTTATAAATCTCTTATCCAACAATTCTTCTAATTGCTTGGACAACTCTTGCATCTCCGAAGACACTAATCGATATGTTGATCGGGCAATAGGAGCAGCTCCTGGTACCAAATTGATTCGAAATTCAACCTGTCTAGATGGAGGTAATCCAGGCAGATCATCAGGAAAGACATCTGGATAGTCTCACACTATCGGTATGTCTTCAATCTTTCGCTCCTCATTCTTAGTACCTACCGCCTTGGCAAGAAACGCTAGGTACCCTTCACGTAGATACTTTCAAGCCTTCATTACATTGACAATCTTCAGGGTAGGTTTCCCTTTATCACCTTGGATTGTCAAAGTTGCACCGTTTGGAATAGGGAGACGAATAATCTTCTCGTAGCATATTACCTCAGCATGATGCTTTGACAACCAATCCATACCCATGACAATATCGAAACTACCAAGCACAACAGATAGGAGGTTGATGTTAAAGGAATGTGCCTCTAATTGCATAGTGCACCCTCTAACTACATCACATGCTTCAATTATCTTTCCATTGGCCAGCTCGATAATATATTTCTTATCTAATTTACTAGATCTAAGGCCAAGTAATGGTTCAAAGTTCTTTGACACAAAACTCATATCAGCTCCAGTATCAAATAATATAGATGCGAAATGATTGTTGATAAGGAACGTACCAGTAACGACGGACGGTTCCTGCCTTGCCTCCTTGGCATTAATCTCAAACGCCCTGCCCCTTGCACTTGATCGCTTCAGCTTAGGGCAATCCCTCTTGTAGTGACCTTTAACACCACATTCATAACATCTTCGCCCAGTTCTCTCAGGCTTCTCCATCAACCTTACTCGACAAGTCTGGGCTTGGAGCCCATACTTGTTACACCTCGAACACATATTCACATTGCAGTTTCCACCATGATGAAGATTACACTTGCTACACCTCGGCTGTACACCAGCTTGCCTCCTTGCATCCGGCAAGTTAGTAGCATACATCTTTCCTAATCCAACCCTTTGATTCTTCTGATTTCCGGCTCTGTTCTTGAAATTTCCTGTCCGCTTCCTCTTATTCTCCATAGACCTCTTATCAGACTCCACAACCTTCCTTTCATTCTCCATAGGTTTCTTACCAGTATCCCCTTTCTTAACCAGCATGTGGAAACCACTGATTCTGCTGGTGGATCGAATATTGCAATCGTAAAGTTGCCGTTTATCGAATTTGTGATGCGGAATCACACAAACCCGTTGATGATTTCAAGTGAAGATCTATTGCAAGATGAAATGTATGATGATGAATGAATGATGAACAATTCAAGAATACATATTCATAAAAATTTCATTCATTCATATGTATATTAGCTAGGATATTACAAGGGAGTTTGCAAGAGATTTCTCTCTCACATACACTCAACCTTAGTTCTCTCTCTGGTGTATGCTATTGATTGTTAGTGATTCACCTAATTCTTCTAATTGTTAGAGTATAAATGACTACACTTAGTCATTTATACTCTTTACAAAAATAAGAAAAATATTACATTTAAGCACAAATGATTTCACAAAAATAGTTCTAAGTCTGATAAATTCTTCTTTGCTGATGCGCCACTGCCGGGTGTTGCCGTCATTCGAGACGTCTGCTGATGTTGACTGTTGACTTTGACCACGGTTGACCAAGTTTGACTTTGGTCAATTTTCTTCGCTTTAATCATATTTTCAGCATATCTTCACCGTGTCGGTTTTGGTAATATCATGAGATTTGACACTTAGGTTTTGGTAAGTATCATCTTCAAATAGTCCAACAATACTCCCCCTAAGATGATGCTGCCAAAACCTCATGATTATCAAAACCTTGGATGTTGATTGACGTGCAGTCTTGAAGTGCAGTCTTCTCCCCCTTTTTGGTAGCATCTTCTTAGAAGCTTCATAAAAAAGGCATTGAGAAAAGGACTTTGTTTTGACATATACAGACTTTGGTTCGGCACTTGATGGATGTTTCATCAGCTTGATCTTCTAGTCTTGTTGTTAAGACTTGAAAATGCACCCATGTGCATACACTGTGGATTGCACAGGTAGCAATATCAACAGCTTTATCTCAACTTCAGAAGTAAAGGAGAAGCATTAGAAATTCTTTAGACTTAACATATACTCTCCCTCAACAAAGCTTTGGAGGGTGGGAACTTTTGTGTATGAGACACCAAGAAGAGGATTCTTAGTTCTCAGCAACTGGCAGGAGATCTTTGAAGGAAGCAAGAGTGTTCTCTTGACATCTTGAACTGAATAAGAAACTCAGGCATGTCATGCAATTCATCACCTGCAAAAGTCTAAATCCTCTCGGTAGAGGTATTGCATGGAAGTTTCACTCCTAAATCAATAACACATGTGAATCTGCCAAAACTAAGAAAAATACTAAAAAATGACAAATCTTTTTGGTATTTTAGATTTTTCAAAATTAAGATATTTACAAGCATGAATCCTTCAACTGCAATGAGATCATACTAATCCAAAATCCTCTACATCTAAAATTTAAAGTTGGAATAGACATAGACAAGGAACAAAGTTGATTGTAAGTATGTTTGTCCACTTAAACTCATACAAGGATCTATTTTCAACATTTTGTGATATTTGTCATGTTTAGGTTTGATTAGATATGCTAATTGAGTACCCCACACTCAAAAGTATGGAAGAATAACCCTCCTCATGAAATGCAAGGTGGCACTTTATCACAACTTGAACCAGGCTACTTAGAGTATAAATTCTCATGATATGATCCACTTTGAGATTCTTTTATACTTTACTTTGGAAGTTGATCCTCATTGGGATTCTTTTAGCTTTGATTCTCATTGGGATTATTTCTTTGCCATTTTGGCATGCATCAGCACTTTTAGTGCAAGGTCAACTAGGTCTGTGCTCAGCACAATAGAAGATTTCCTCATGTTTACTCCAGATCTGTATTTACATACAACAAAGGAGAAACAGATACTTTTATCAATGAGAAATTTCATGTTCATGAGCATTTGAAGACTTGAAGAACAAGTTTGCTTAAATCTTTAAATTAATGGCTCAAATGAACTTCAATTGATGTGAAAACTTGTAGATCTTCACGAATTAACAAATAAGCTAATAGTAGCTTGATTTCATCAAAAACAACAACAATTTACAGATCAAACTTGTGGTCCAAATTTTTGAGAAAAATTTGAAGAACAAGGAGCCAAGGTTCTGATACCAATTGTGGAAACCACTGATTCTGCTAGTGGATTGAATATTGCAATCGTATTATTGCTGTTTATCGAATTTGTAATGCGGAATCTCACAAACCCGTTGATGATTTCAAGTGAAGATCTATTGCAAGATGAAATGTATGATGATGAATGAATGATGAACAATTCAAGAACACATAATCATAAAAAATTTCATTCATTCATATGTATGTTAGCTAGGATATTACAAGGGAGTTTGCAAGACATTTCTCTCTCACATACACTCAACCTTGAATTCTCTCTCTAGACTCAATTGTATGCTATGGATGTTTTTTATTGTTCTAATGTTTGATTTGACTATAAATGACTACACTTAGTTCTAAGTCTGATAAATTCTCTATTGCTGATGCGTGACTGCCAAGTGCTGATGTCATTTGGGACGACCTCTGATGTTGACTGTTGACTTTGACCACGGTTGACCAAGTTTGACTTTGTTCAATTTTCTTCTTTTGATCATATTTTCAGCATATCTTCACTGGGTCGGTTTTGGTAATCATCATGAGATTCGACACTTAGGTTTTGGTAAGTATCATCGTCAAATAGTCCAACAATACTCCCTAAAGATGATGCTACCAAAACCTCATGATTATCAAAACCTGGATGTTGATTGACGTGCAGTCTTGAAGTGCAGTCTTCTCCCCTTTTTGGTAGCAACTTCTTAGAAGCTTCATAAAAAGGCATTGAGAAAAGGACTTTTTTTCGGAACATAAAGACTTTGGTTGGCACTTGATGGATGTTTCATCAGCTTGATCTACTAGTCTTGTTTTTAAGACTTGAAAATGTACCCACGTGCATACACTGTGGATTGCACAGGTAGCAATATCAGCAGCTTTATCTCAACTTCAGAAGTGAAGGAGAAGCATAAAAAATTCTTCAGACTTAACATATACTCTCCCTCAATAAAAGCTTTGGAGGGTGAGGAACTTTTGTGTATGAGACACCAAGAGGAGGATTCTTAGTTCTCAGCAACTGCCAGGAGATCTTTAAAGGAAGCAGGAGTGTTCTCTTGACATCTTGAACTGAATAAGAAACTCAGGCATGTCGTGCAATTCATCACCTGCAAAAGTCTAAATCCTCTCGGTAGAGGTATTGCTTGGAAGTGTCACTCCTAAATCAATAACACATGTAAATCTGCCAAAACTAAGAAAAATACTAAAAAATGACAAATCTTTTGGTATTTTAGATTTTTCAAAATTAAGATATTTACAAGCATGAATCCTTCAACTACAATGAGATCATACTAATCTAAAATCATCTACATCTAAGAATGTATAAAGTTTGGAATGGACATAGACAAAGAACAAAGTTGATTATAAGTATGTTTACCCACTTAAACTCATGCAAGGATCTATTTTCAACACTTTGTGATATTTATCATGTTTAGGTTTGATTAGATATGCTAATTGAGTACCCCACACTCAAAAGTATGGAAGAATTACCCTCCTCATGAAATGCAAGGTGGCACTTTATCACAACTTGAGCCAGGCTACTTAGAGTATAAATTCTCATGATATGATCCACTTTGGGATTCTTTTACACTTCACTTTGGAAGTTGATCCGCATTGGGATTCTTTTAGCTTTGATCCACATTGGGATTCTTTTCTTTGCCATTTTGGCATGCATCAGCACTTTTAGTGCAAGGTCAACTAGGTCTGTGCTTAGCACAACAGAAGTTTTCCTTATGTTTACTCCAGGTCTGTATTTACATACAACAAAGGAGAAACAGATGCTTTTATCAATGAGAAATTTATAAACCATTTTGCATGGTGTGTTTAGGTAACCACAAGATGGTTTTGGTCCACAATGTATATTGATTTAGTTCATCAAAAATATGCTTATCTTCAATCCAAGCTGAGCCTACTGACATATCAAACACGTCTTGTTAGTCTTTATTGATTTTGAAAAATAGATGAAGAAGAGAGTAGATAAGTGTACTATCATTTCTCATTGTAAATTCGGGAAGATTCAATAGAAATATTTTTGGATTTTTCTTGATTTTCTAATTTTTAGGATTTTTTTTGAGAAAATAAAGAAATGGCATATGTGTTATCAATTCAATAGAGATCATAAACAGTTAGTCCATGTAGCAATGTAATCAGACTAAGCAGATAGAATGAAACATCGGTTGTTTCTTTCATTGCCATCATAGTTTATGTGAATGATTGATGTCCTGCATTGAATCATGGTTAATTTCTGCTCCATTTGGCTCAGTTGCATCATAATATCATAAACAGGAAGCACGTTCCTGTCATGAGAAGGGATCAGCACTGCTAACTTTTCTTGGGTTGGCAGGCCTCCATAACTGTCCCTATCACACTAGCAAAACAGTTAGATGTTTCAACCCAGGCCATTACTGTCCTGAGCTGTCCATTAGCGTTTTTATATATGACTTGCTCGTATGTGCATGATTTTGCTATCTGATGATATATCAGATTCACCTCCGGAAATTATTTTCTTTCACCAACATTTTGTTTTTTAAACCAACTGACTCAAATTTAGTTTGTTTAACAAAAGGAGTTTGTTTGGCTTTTGAAAATCTTTTGATTGGTTTAGAAAATTTATTTTTCTTTTAAATGTTTTGTGGAGATGTAGCAAAGGATCTTTGTCCTTGATCATGTTTGTTTCTTCTGGGCATGTGATCATATTCATCATAAGAATTATATATAATTTGATGGATATGATCTTCTATGATATCTATTATTCCAAGTATTATTCCTATATCTATCATACTTATGTTGTGTGTATGACCTAGGATAATGTCTTGGTGCCCAATAATCATGACTATCATATTGTTTGAAATCATACCCATGCCGATGTGATCGAGGAGAAGAGTAGCTATGATGTCTGTTGTAGTACTCATGCTCCGATCTTGGTGAGTATGACGATGATGGAAGATAAGATCTTTGACCTCTTCTGTGTTGTGATGTTGGAGAGTTGTTGTATGAACACTCTGAAGTGGTATAATTCTCCATGTCATAATTTAAGCAGTAAGGAGTAGGTTTGGATCTTCTTCCCTTAGGCTTGAATAATGAAGTTGGATTTG
>CM046437.1:6333185-6533185 GCA_025506505.1 Flaveria sonorensis
AATAGAACCGTTTGGAAAGATATACTTTGGATTTGAGACAAAGTTATGACAAAAAGATAACTTTGAAATCCATAAGTGGGTTCTACTTCTGAAAAGGCGCCCAAAAGTTAGTTTTCCTTGGAATGGTAAAAGCTTCCGAAGCTATTTTGGTTTCGGAGCTTTGCAATCAAAGCTTCCGAAGGCAATTTTGCTTCGGAAGAGATTTTAAGGAGTTTTGAAAATTTTGGCTTTGGAGAAATAAATGTGACTTCCGAGACTAAATTGCTTTTGGAAGAAATTTGTTCCTAAAATGCATTTAAGTACTTATACCAAAATTTAAGCTTCGGAAGATACTTCCAGAATTTCTTCCGAAGGTAAATCTCAGATAAGCTATTTAAACGTTTAAAGACATAAATTTTCTTCCGAAGACAACTTTTGCTTCTTCTGAAGGTAATTTTCATCATTCTAAGAGATATTATTTTAAAAGTTCATTTTTCTTCCAAAGAGAACTGGGCTTATGAAGTGATCTAATAGACAACCTAGGACAAATAGTTTTAGGAAATAATTGATTAAGTTATTAAGAAAAATATATTCAAAGTTAATCATCCCAATAGCTGATACAAGATACTTAAATCTTTGTTCATCAAAAGCTTTTGTGAACAAATCAACATACTGTTCATTTGTGTTAACTTTGATTAGTTTTATCAAACCCTTTTCAAAATTATCTCTAATCAAATGATACCTGATATTGATGTGTTTGGTCCTTGAGTGCTGCATAGGATTCTCTGTAATAGAGATGGCACTGTTGTTGTCTATGTGGATGGGAGTCTCTTTGAAATTGAACCCATAGTCTAGCATCTGATTCTGAATCCAAAGCACTTGAGCACAGCAGCTGGCAACAGCAATGTATTCAGCTTCAACAGTTGATGCAGACATACAGGATGCTTCTTGCTTGCCAAGAGACTATCCTTCCACCCAGGAACTGACACCCCCAGATGTGGACTTTGTAGTCATGTTGCAGCCACCATAATCTCTATCGATATAGCATACAGATTAAAGTTTGAATCCTTTGGATACCAAAGGCCTAGATTTGGAGCACCTTTGAGATATCTAAGAATCCTTTTGACAGTGATTAGTGTGAAATCTGGGGTTGGCTTGATATCTTGCACATATACATGTGGCAAACATGATATCAGGCCTGCTAGTAGTAATACATAAGTGACCCAATCATAGCCTTGTAGAGAGTTCATCAACACACTCCCCCTCAAGATCAGACCAAGGAGTGGTTTCTGGCTATGGGTGTCTTTGCAACCTTACAGTCATTCATCTTGAATCTTGTAAGTATGTCCTGTACATACTTTGACTGACTGATGAAGATGCCATTTTTCAACCTGCTTCACTTGAATTCCTAAAAGAAATGAGTTCCCCCATGGCACTCATTTCAAATCTATTCTTCATCAGCATCTCAAAGTCTTTGCAGAGCTTTGGATTAGTTGAACCAAAGATGATGTCATCTACATATATCTGAATTAGCGATGGTCATTCCCTGTCTCTTTGATGAAGAGAGTCCCATCAATAGTACCTCTTTTGTATTCATGTTGACAGAGATATGTTGATAGTGTCTCATACCACTTTCTTGGAGCTTGATGCAGTCTATAAAGGGCTTTATCAAGCTTGCAGACATAATCAGGATGATCTGGGTCTACAAAGCCAGGTGTTTTTTAATATAAACTTCTTCATCAATCACCCATAGAGAAAGGCACACTTCACATCAAGCTGGTAGACCTTGAATCCTTGGATGCAGCATGAGCCAGAAATATTCTTACAGCTTCAAGTCTTGCAACCAGAGCAAAGACATCATGTAATCAATCCCTTCTTCTTGAGTGTATCCTTGGACAACCAGTCTAGCCTTGTTCTTGATGATGATCCCTCTATCATCTTTCTTATTCCTGAATACCCATTGGTACCTATGACAGAATTCCCTTGAGGAAAGGGCATAGTACCAAACCTTCTGTCTTTTGATTTGAAGCAACTCTTCTTGCATTACTTCAATCCAGCTTCCATCCTTCAAAGCCTCATCAACTTTCTTAGGCTCAATTGGGATAAGAAACAAATGTAGACAAACATGGCTGTCATGAGTTTGTCCTCTTGTTCTCACCCCTGAGACAACATTTCCAATGATGTTGTGGTGGGATGAGACTTTGTGGATCCTATTGAGGAATCACAGCAAGTTGGTTGGACAGATCTAAATTTGAGAAATTCTAATCTGGCAATGAGGTTTCTCCTACCACATCAGCACACTTATCAAGAGAAACTTGATCCAATGAGTGTGTGACATCATTCAAATTGTCTTTAATGGAGTGTTATCAGCATCAAGAAATTCTTGATCACTGTCACCACCTCCATTCCTCCTACATTTAAAGTTCCTTCCCTGATTCTAGCCTCTGAGCTGGAATTTGAAGTAATTCATTTGAATCAGCAGTATTTGTCATGCTAGTGCTAATGGAGCTTCAATTGCGGGTTAGTCACCACTGGAGCTGAAGTAGTCTTCTTGTTTGGTCTTTTCAGCTCAAATCTTGGATCAGGATCTTCTATTGACCTGTTATCTATAGATCCTGAAACATTCTCACAAGATTTGTTAAAACAGTTGGTAACTAAGTCAAGATCAACAGCCAATCCGAACAGAACCTTTTACACAGGGTGTGTGTTCATTGAAGGTCACATTGGCTGACTCCTCAATGATTCTAGTTCTGAGATTGTATACTCTATAAGTCTTAGCTTGAGAAGAGTATCCACAAAGTGTCCATCATCTGATTTCTCAGCAAACTTGGCTATTTTATCTTTGGTATTCAAGATGGTGCAAGGACATCCAAATGTTCTGAGAAAACCAATGAATGGTATCCTTTTATGCCATAGTTCATAAGGAGTCTTACCATGTGTTTTAACTACCAAAACTCTATTCTGCACACAGCAGGCTATGTTGACAGCCTCTGCCCAGAAGGTGATGGGTAGTTTAGTGTCCGACAACATGGTTCTTGCAGCTTCAATAATGTCATGTTTCTCCTCTCAGCAACACCATTTTGCTGAGGAGTCCTGGGAGCATTGTATTGTCTTGAAATACCATTTTCATCACAAAATGTATCAAATATTTGGTTTTTTGAATTCGATTCATTGATCACATCTTATGATTTTAACCTTTTGATCAGATTGATTCTCAATTTTCAGAATGAAATTCTTTAAGATTTCAGGAGTTTCATCCTTAGTTCTAAGGAAAAACCACAGTGAATCTTGTGAAATCATCTGTGATCACCAAACAGTATGAGGTCCTTCCTAAACTCATTACACTGGTAGGGCCAAACAGATCCATATGTAACAAGTGTAGGGAGTAGTGATAGAGATCATTTCCTTTGGCTTGTGAGACACTTTGTGTTGCTTCCTTTTCAGGCATGCAACACAGTAGTCATCACTTGTAAACTCTTTCTTTGGCATTCTAGTTACCAATCATTCTTAATCAGTTTATTAATGTTCTTAAAGTTTACATGGTACATTCTTTTATGCAAAGGAAAGACTCATTACTATTTGCTTTAGATAGAAAGCAAAAAATCTCTCCAGAGGAGATGTTTCCTGCAAGTCCATCTTGTACATGTTCCCTTTCCTTGGGGCTCTGAGCAAAATATCTCTTAAGGAATGTCAACCCCGGCTTGGGAGACAATGCACTCATGCTTAATAAGAGCATGTGATGTTTTTGGTCACAAAATTGGGCCACACTCAAAGATTGTATCCAAGCTCCTTAACACAGTTTACCTTCTCAATGCTAAGCTTACTATTTGTAACCTTGCCCTCCTGTGATATACCTCCTGCATCCTCCAAAAGCAACGGGCCTCATCAATTCTTTCAAAGTTTTGAAGTAAGGACTCATTGCCAGTCATGTGCCTGGAGCAGCCACTATCAATGATCTAGATATTTCTGTTGGTCTTTAGCTGTCCCTGCACAAAATAGATGATTTAGTTACATTTGGAAACCCAAGCCTCATTGGTCTTGGGCTTATAAAATTCAGATGAAGGCAATGAAATAGTAAGTGATCCTATATTCAGGCTTTGAGGATCATTTGTTGTTGCTGAAGAGGAGCTTTTAGCCACATGGTCTTCCTTCATCTTCCACACCACCTTTGGAAGATTGAGCTTGACCTTCAAAGCTTCGAAGTTTTGGTAACTCGGAAGATTTGGTGACTGACCATCAAAGATCTTGCCTTCACTGCAGCAAGCTTCAGTGCTTCGAAAGCATTCCTTTCTACCGAAACCAACTTTCCTTTCGAAGGAAACTTTTTATTTGACTTCTTCTTCATTTGGAGCTTCCGAGGGAAACAATTTTCCTTCCGAAGCTGTTTGTTTCTTCTTCTTCTAGAAGTTTTCTTCTTGATCATATGGATAGTACTCTTGGGATTGTATTGACATTCGTACCCAGATGTGAAGTACTACCACACAAAACACAATTCAAATCTTTCTTCTGAGAGTCTTCTTTCCAAAGAAGACTGACCTTGAACACTTTCCTTTTCTTTCTCCACCTTTTCAGATGATGCAGCAGGCTTCTTAGGGTGAAGCTTGCTCTTTGAAATGGATGGTTCAGGCTGTGCAGTAGTGACACACAGCTGATCAGTCTTCTTGTTGTTGCTGGAGTGAGTTGAAGCTGAAGTAGAACTCTTGGTACTAGAATTCTTGACAGGATCTTCAGCTTTCATCACCTTTAACTCTGCAGAGATAAATACTTGTTTTTGTTTGGGATAAAAGGTGGTCTTATCTCTTAAGCTTTTCTGGATCTTCTCTTTGCTCTTCTAATCAAGTTCTTTTTCTTGGTTTCGCTCAAACCAGCATCTTTTTCCTCCTTAGGAGCATGGTGACGCTTTTTGGATTGACTCTCTTCACTCACCTCAGAGTCATCCCTTACCTTCTCCTCTTCATCCTCTTTATTACTAGGTTCTATGGATGGCAGTTCATCTTGACCAGTTCTAAACCTTGGAGATCTAACTGATAGTAGAGTGTGTGGAGGAGCTATCTCACTAGATCCCAGTCCCTGCTTATTCTGATAACACACTTTTGCATGCAGAGATGAGGATATTATGTTCTTGAAGGTCTCTTCTTCAAGAACACATTTTTCTGCCCTGGCTTTGCTGATCACAAGCTCAGCCTGGAATTCAGTCAACTTGGTAATGAGATCCTTAATTTGAGTTCTGTAGTTTGTTTGCTCATGTTTAAGAGTTGAAACTATTTTCTCTAGATCTTCTATCTTAAGTTTATAGTCATTTTTAGCTATTTTAAAATCAGCTTTTAAAATATTTAAAGACTCAATGTCAGATCTTATTTACAAGTTGTAAGACCTGTATCTATTTACTTTAGCAATACATTCAGGAGAGCAAAAATGTTCAAGTACCTTGGCTTCATCATGATCAGCCATGAGTCCTTGGTTTGGAGATGCATCTTCAGCTTGAAAGCTCCGATCAAAGCCTCCTTCTTTAACAGCAACTGCGGCTTGCTGTCTTGGCTTCTTATTCTGGTGCCCTCCTTCAGTGTAGTTTGGCCTGGATGAAGCTTGGCCACCATTTGACTTAGGTGCCTTGAATTCTCTAGCAAAGTGTCCCATCTGGTTACAGTTGTAACACTTGACTTTGCTCTTGTCCAGCCCAAACTTGCCACTGGCAGCATTGCTAGGAAACCTTCTCCCAATCCTCTTGTAGAAATTTTGTGCTCTGTGAGTGAGAAGAGCCATCTGCTAGACTATCTCCATGTACTCCAGATCATCTGGATGGATACAGTCCAGGTCTTCAAAAGTGAAAATAAAGTTGCCTGAACTTTCATCAGTAGAGACAAAAGCTTGAGAAGAACTTGTCTCTTGGAATGGACTTCCATGGATGTAGCTCTCTCTGGGTGTCTCTGGGAAGGTGATGAAAGGACCCTTTTGTGAGGTTTCAGGGTAGCAGATGAGATGATGCTATGGTTCTTTGCTATCTCTTTCAACCACATGAAGGGCTGAACTCTGGTGAGTGTTGGAGTTACCAGATGAATTTTGCATGTTCATCTCCATCTGGTATCCACTGAGTATCCCATACAACTCAGTGAGAGTGAGGGTCTTGAGGTTTTCAGTCCTCTTAATGACCACACAGTAGTATGTCCATTGTGTGGGAAGAGAGGACATGAACTTCCTTACAATATCCTTGTTCTCAATAGTTACCCCAACATCAACCAGAGTATCCACAATCTCAACATACCTGAAGTATTGTGGAGTCATGGTCTCACCTGTCTTGAAGGTGAAGTTTTCAAACTACTGCTTTAGGAGATCCTTCTTGTTCTCCTTGGCTTCATTTGAACCCTCATACATCAGTTTCAGTGCATCCCATAGTTGTTTAGCAGTCTTGCACTTCTTGAAACCTCTGTAGATGGAGTTTGGAAGAGCATTTTGGAGGGCTATCATGGCTTTCTGATCAACATAAATTCTTTTCCAGTATTCATCAGAAAAGTCAGCCCTCTCCTTTGGTATCATGCCACCACTAGCATCAGCTGAAGAGGTGCATGGTACATGAGGTCCATTGACAACAGACTCCCACATCCTGGAATCTTGAGACTTGATAAAGCCTTCCATTCTTTGACACCAAGTGTCAAAATCCTCAGGAGTGATCAGTGGGGACTTTGTCATAGTTCTAGTTTCCATATCAGCTTTGGAGATAGCTACCATTTGAAGAGTTAAGTGTTGTGTGTAACTAAGAGGATTTAAAGATGGTGAGATCTTACAATCAAGAGCCTGGAATGCTCTGATACCAAATGCAGGACCGTTAAAGGGTACTTAAGCTTGCACTTAGTTAACACACTTAGGAGGATCTTAAGATCACTTAACAATTCAAATAGGGAACTGTGAACTTTTACTGAAGATACAAGACAAACATAAGTAAAAACAAGAACACGAACACAAGATAAAATTTTCAAGGAAGTTGTATATTGCTTCTCTAGTTCTATTACAAGTGTTGTACAAGTATGTCATTGAATACAAGAACCGGAGACTACGTATACTACATCCTACAACCGTCAATATGCAAAAGACAGTTAGAAGTGACTAATCTAGACAACAAGATCAGCCTAAAGTCAAAAGGAAGATTGTCTTTTGACTAGTGACTATACATGCCATAGCACACTGACTTTCCTATTACAAAAAGCCAAAATGGAACAAAAACAGAAACTTGCAGACAAAGACCTTATCTACTTTATCATAAAGCATGGAAGTTTCGCCGACTGATGATAGTTGATGAACCACCAGACATGCAGCGGACAGTAAGTTGCTTTATGATAAAGTTGATAGAAAAGGTATCTTTTCTCTCTCTTTAGAAAAAAATCAGTCTTGTCTTTAAACAGCTTCGGAAGACTTCATCTTTTACCTTCGGAAAAGTTGAGTCTTTGGCTTCGAAAGACTTTACACTGAGAGTATTTTCTAAGTTAAGTGTAAAGCTTCCGTAACAGTTTCTTCTAAACTTTGGCTTCGGAAGATTTTACACTTAGCATTTTTCTTGAGTGTGTAAAACTTCCGAAGCTGGTTCTTCTTTGTTCCAAAGTGCATGTTGGAAGACTTGGTTGTTTTGGTATCCTTTGGTTGTATCAGCCTCTTAACTTCAGAGGTTCCTACAACCCCCGACTCATGCTAAAATACTGATACTGTGCCGGTGTTCGTAAACAAACCCCCGACTCATGCTAAAAAGCTGATACAGTACCGGGGTGAGCAACAAAGATCTCATCGTTCTTTACTTCCATTTTCCTCATTCGTTATCTTTCACTTTCATTACGTAATACTTTACTTATGTACATGAGTATAACATACCACGTAAAGTCACGTCATATACATAACTTGGAACAACATCATCATCATAACAGCACACAATGCAAACACATCATAAACAAGCATAGGCCACCATAAAACATCATTTCTTAGCACTTAAACTCTGCTTCCCAAAATTCCAGAAAATCCTAAGTCCCCAAAGAAATGCGGATGAACAAAAGCAAATGCAGATGAACAAATGCGGATGAATGTCCCAAGAAATTCTGGTAGAACAAATGCGGATGAACAAATCTCAGAAAATATTCTATATGTCCAAAGAAATACTGGTAGAACAAATGGGGATGTGCATAAACAAATGCGGATGAACTGTAGCAAATGCGGATGAACTCCAACAAATGCAGATGAACAAAAACTAATGCTGATGAACAAAACCAACCTGCAATGCAACTTATGCCATTTCTAGTTCCCAATCATCATTCTAACACATCCTTAACATAGATCTATCGTGCCACACACTTAGAACATACTTAAACATCATACACATCTTAGAAAACGTCTAAAAACATACTCCAACAACACCCAGTCGCACACCAAGTTAAAATTCATAGTTTGGTTTAGAAAACCTTCTGCCCCGTATGCATAACAGCCCCAAACATTTAAAAAACTAGTAAAATAGAGGATCTAGAACTCACCTTGAACAGCTTTTGAGTAGAACATCTCAAACCCGAGAACCCACTTGAAGTTCCAGCACCCCCATGAAAACGAGCACTAAACACCAAAAACTCGGTCCAGAAGCTAGAACCCAACAGAAAACCAGGATGTAACACTTGAAAACCTTACCTTTCTTGAAGAACTTCTACTTTCTCTCTCTAGAAAATAGTTGAGAGCTTCTCTCTCTCTCTACCTGAAAGTTGAATATTATGGGGGAGAAAGTATGGCAGCCCTTTCTTATTTTAAACCCCACTATGTGCAAGTTTGGTCCTCGCACGCTTTTAACCCTTTGCTTTTGAACTAACTTCCTGTTTGCTCCTTTACTTTACTTTTCTTTTCTTTTTCTGAAATTTCGGGTTCTTAGAGACTTCCATTGCATCACCGCCTTAACCTTTGTCAGGTCTACCATAATCCCTTCAGGATTAACCACATGACCCAAAGGCTGAACCTCGCATAACTAGAACGCACACTTGGAGAACTTGGCGTACAACTTCTCCCTTCAAAGAGTATTCAGCACTTCCCGGATGTGACCGACGTATTCTTCTTCACTCTACGAATAAGTCAGAACATCATCAATGAACACAGTCACTGACTTATGTAACATAGGTCGGCACACCCAATTCATCAGATTCATAAAGCATTGGCGCGTTAGTTAAACAAAAGGACATCGTAAGGAACTCGTAGTGTCCATAACGCGTACGAAAAGCTGTTTTAGGAATATCCTGCCCATCCACCTCAATTGATGGCAACCAGATCAGAAATATATCCTTGAGAACCAACAGACACCTTGGATCTGATCAAACAAATCATCAGTCCTTGGTAACAGATACCGATTCTTCACCGTCAACTTGTTCAACTCACGATAGATGATGCACATCCTCTTGCTACCGTCCTTCTTCTTCACAAACAAGACCGGAGCACTCCAGGGAGAGATACCCAGTCGGATGAACCTCTTATCCAGCAACTCTTGCAGCTGAGTCATCAATTTCTTCATCTTGAAGGGAGCTAATCGATACGGTACCTTGGCAATTGGTTGGGCACCAGGTATCAATTCGATCTGGAACTCGATCTCGCGGTCAGCTAGCGCACCTGATAGATCTTCGGGAAATACGTCAGGGAAGTCACACACGACCGGTACGTCGGACCATCATGGTACTGAAACATCCAGATCTTTCACATAAGCCAGGTAGGCACTACATCCATACCTCATGCACTTCTCTGCCACCACCATTGAAATTACCTTTGAAACCATACTGACCCTATCGCCGTAAATCATCACCGAACTCCCACCAGGCGCGGTTAAACAAATCATTTTCTTATGACGCACGGTGTTTGCCACATTGGCTGTTTACCAATCCATCCCTAGAACCACATTGACTCCACCTAGGGGCATCATGAATAATTTAGCAGGGAAGCTATGGCCTTCCAACTCTATGTCACAATCCTCTATGGCATCTGATATCCTACTGACTTACTTATAGCAGTTTCTACCCCGAGTGGCTAATCGGTTTTTCTACTCCTAACGGGAAACTTATCACAGAAGGCAGTAGAAATAAAACTCCTACTAGCAATGGAATTAAAAGTACAGAGGCATAAGTTCTGTTTACTTGAAATGTACCTGATGCAACGTCGGGATCTACCCTAGCCTCCTCCCGGGTCATAGTGAATGCTCTGACCTTCATCCTCAACTCTCCTTCTCAGCCCCTTTCTTTGCCCCGGAGCTCTCAGCCCTCGACTTCTTGCGGTCTCTGCTCATGTGCCTAGTCTCGCCATAGCCGTAACATTTAACCATCCGATAATCCCTTACCCTGTGGCCCTCCTTCCCATACTGAATGCAAATGCTAAATCCCCACTTACACTCCCCCTTGTGGCCTCTCCTATACTTCTTGCATGCCTCTTCCTTCCCTGTTATCATTTTTCGATCATCAACTCTCATCATCTTACCTCCAGACACAAATCCACCATCATTATCCCGCCTCCCATTCCCATTCCTAACATTGTCCCGCTTCTTCTCCACCTCCACCATCACCACCACCTCTTGCTCGTCATACAGTCTCCCTACTAGATCGACCACCGACATTAACGTACCTGGCCGGCACCGATCAGATGTCTGTGGATATCTTCCGGAAGACCTTGGATGTACCTCTTGATCTTTCATGACACAGACGTCACCTGATCTGGCACCAGCCTTGCCATCTCATTAAACTTCGTTGTATACTGTTGGTGTGTCATGGTTCCCGCCTCCAACTGCAGGAACTCCCTCTCGACCTTATTGAGCTCCCTATGAGGATAAACCTCCTCAATCACTAGCTTCTTAAGCTCACTCCACCTCATCCTTCCAATCGCCCTACTACCCTCGGCCTAGACAACGTTGTCCCACCAACATAAGGTCGAAACCACAAACGAGTGGGTAGCAAACTTCACCTTCTGATCCCCTCGGCATTCACTGATATCAAGTACTGCCTCCATCTCTCTCACCCATTGGTGAGCAGTAGCAGCACTCCCATTCCCATCAAACATTAGGGGCTTGCAACTTTGGAATGCCCCATAGTTGCTCCCCTTCGCAGTTTCCCGCACTGCTTCCTCTTCCTCACCGCCACTGGAGATAACCATCTCAGTCTCTGGTTGCTCCATCTCCCCTGAACCTCCTCCTTCGCCCCCTCCCTAGCGGTTTTCCTCTTCTCCTCTTTCTTCTTCTTCTGATCCTCCCTTACAGCTCTAATAACCTCGGTCACCACAAATGGCAGAATCGTCTGCATTACCTGACGAACTTCCTCCACTATTGCCTCCTTTGAGGCACTCTTATCCTCAACGTCAGGGTGATGAGGCTTGGGCTCTTCAGGAGCCATTTTGGCAGTCTTTGCCCTGTTCCTAGTGACACGTGGCC
Organism: Flaveria sonorensis; assembly: GCA_025506505.1. NCBI lineage: Eukaryota > Viridiplantae > Streptophyta > Magnoliopsida > Asterales > Asteraceae > Flaveria > Flaveria sonorensis. The sequence continues at coordinate 6,344,578 of CM046437.1, forward strand.
CAACACCACATCCGCCACGTACTCCAGCTCGGGAAGCCTTTGAAGATCTACCACCAGCCATCTCTAAGCACTACAAGTTTCAAACACCAACACGGTCATTCAAGGTAATAGCTCAGATTATGTCAAGTATAGTAAGTCCCTAATTCAGTGGTCAGTTGTGATTAGCCACTTACTTTACTATTTATTTTCCAAGCATTCCCTATCCTGACTACATCAGTATCCAAATCTACAAGGAGAACACAAGCCACATAACACGCGCACAAAATTCCCTTTTATTAACCTTCATAAAACGTTTACATAAAATTTTTACCTGCAGGCATGTAGCTACTAGGACTAGCATCCCTTTCCCTTTCGTTCTATTCTCAGTTTAGGTTTTTGAAAATATTTTACCCAATTCTCTTAAACTTTGGCTCTGATACCAACTTGTAAGGCCTCGTTCCCGGAACTTTTACAGTCGGTTAACATTGCATAAAACATATAAAACTCACCATTTTGCAGTGGAAATTTAACTTTTCATTAATAATTAAAACATGTCAAATCATCATATCATTTCATTTACACTCCAAAAATGTATTAATACAATATTATCTCAAAATGTGGATGCCAGACACAAAACATTTCCAGTAGCTTATGCATCCATGCCTGCACCTCCTCAACATCAACAATACCTGCCAACTATTATGCATACAAAAAGTCAGCGACGCTGAGTCAGTTGTAGATTTCATAATAAAATACTTTACATTATGTGAAAACATATCCATTACTTTCATTCGTGATCACACATCATACGTACATCTAAATAATTATTATTATCTTCATCATTGTTCATCATCATTCATCTTTTACTTCTTTATGAATCCTGCCCGACGCATGCTAAAAAGTTGGTACTGTGCCGGGGTTTATAAATAAACCCCCGACTCATGCTCGAAAGCTAACACAGCACCAGGGTACGCGACAAGGATCCCTTCTCAACTCATATGCTACACCCTCGACAAATGCTAAAAAGCTGATACTGTGTCGGGGTTCGTAAACAAACCCCCGACTCATGCTAAAAAGCTGATACAGTACCGGGGTGAGCAACAAAGATCTCATCGTTCAATACTTCCATTTTCATCATTCGTTATCTTTCACTTTCATTGCGTAATACTTACTTATGTACATGAGTATAACATACCACGTAAAGTCGCGTCATATACATAACTTGGAACAAGATCATCATCATAACAACACACAATGCAAACACATCATAAACAAGCATAGGCCACCATAAAACATCATTTCTTAGCACTTAAACTCTGCTTCCCAAAATTCCAAAAATCTTAAGTCCCCAAAGAAATGCGGTGAGCAAGAACAAATGCGGATGAACAAAAGTAAATGCGGATGAACAAATGCAGATGAAAGTCTTCAAAAAATATTCTAAGTGTCCAAAGAAATGCTGGTAGAACAAATGTAGATGAACAAATCTCAGAAAATTTTTGTAAGTGTCCAAAGAAATGTTGGTAGAACAAATGGGGATGAGCATAAACAAATGCGGATGAACTGTAGCAAATACGGATGAACTCCAACAAATGCGGATGAACAAAAACTAATGCGGATGAACAAAACCAACCTGCAATGCAACTTATGCCATTTCTAGTTCCCAATCATCATTCTAACACATCCTTAACATAGATCTATCATGCTACACACTTAGAACATACTTAAACATCATACACATCTTAGAAAACGTCTAAAAACATACACCAACAACACCCAGTCGCACACCATGTTAAAATTCATAGTTTGGTTTAGAAAATCTTCTGCCTCGTATGCATAACAGCCCCAAACACTTAAAAACTAGTAAAAGAGAGGATCTAGAACTCACCTTGAACAGCTTTCAAGTAGAACACCTCAAACCCGAGAACCCACTTGAAGTTCCAGCACCTAAAACCCATGAAAACGGGTACTAAACACTAGAAACTCGGTCCAGAAGCTCGAACCCAACAGAAAACCGGGAAGAAACACTTGAAAACCTTACCTTTCTTGAAGAACTTCTACTTTATCTCTCTAAAAACCGGTTGAGAGCTTCTCTCTCTCTCTCTACCCGAAAGTTGAATGTTGTGGGGGAGAAAGTATGGCAGCCCTTTCTTATTTTAAACCCCACTATGTGCAAGTTTGGCCCTTGCATGCTTTTAACCCTTTGCTTTTGAACTAACTTCCTGTTTGCTCCTTTACTTTTCTTTCTTTTCTTTTCTTTTTCTGAAATTTCTGGGTGTTACAGGATTGCAGAGAACCACAGCACCATCTCATATGCTACCCTGACAACTCATAAAAAGTTCCTTTCATCACCTTCCCGGAGACACCAAGAGAGAGCTACATCCAAGGAAGCCCATTCCAAGAGACAAGTTCTTCATAAGCCTTTATGTCTACTGATAAAAGCACAGGCAACCTTCTCTTCACCCTTGAAGACCTGGACTATATCCATCTAGATGATTTGGAGTATATGGAAATAGTCCAGGAAATGGCTTTTCTCACTCACAGAGCCAAGATGTTCTACAAGAGGACAGGGAGGAAGTTTCCCAGCAATATGTCTAGTGGAAAGTTTGGGCTAGACAAAGGCAAGGTGAAGTGTTACAACTGTAACAAAATGGGACACTTTGCAAGAGAATGCAAGGCACCAAAGTCAAATAGTGGCCAAGCACAAGCTAGGACAAACTACATAGAGGGAGCTCACCAGAATGAGAATCCCAAGCAGTAAGTTGTAGTTGCTATTGAAGAAGGAGGCTTTGACTGGAGCTTTCAGGTTGAGGATGCATCTCCAAACCAAGCACTGATGGCAGATCATGAAGAAGCAAAGGTATTGGAACATCTTTGTACACCTGAATGTATTACTAAAGTTAATAGATACATGTCCTATAACTTAGAGATGAGATCTGATCTTGAATCTTTAAACATCTTAAAAGTTGATTTTAAAAGAGCTGAAAATGATTATAAACTTAAGATAGAAGATCTAGAGAAAACCATTTCAACTCTTAAGCATGAACACACCAACTACAGGACTCAGATCAAAGATCTCATCACTAAGTTGACTGAATGCTAGGCTGAGCTTGTGATAAGCAAAGCCAGGGTAGAAAAGCTTGTTCTTGAAGAAGAGACCTTCAAGAACATGATATCCTCATCTCTACATGCACAAGTTTGTTATCAAAATAAGTAGGGATTGGGATCTATTAAGATAGCTCCTCCACACACTCTATTGTCTGTAAGATCTCCAAGGTTTTGAACTTGTGAAGATGAGCTTCCCCACATAGACCCCATTGTTAAAGAGGATGAATAGGAGATAGTGAAGGATGACTCTGAGAGGAGTGAAGAAGAGCATCCTAAGAAGGGTCACTATTCTCCTGAGGAGAGAAAAGAAGCTAGGATGACCAAGTCTTAAAGAAAGAACTTGATCAGGAAAGCCAAGATAAAGGCAAAAAAGGCTTAAGAAATCAAGGCAACCTTTAACTCTAAGCAAAAACAAGTGTTTATCTCTACAGGGTTTGAAGTGGTGAAGGCTAAAGACCCAACCATAAACTCTAGTACCAAGAGTTCTAGTTCAGGTTCAAATCATCTCAGCAAGGAGAAGAAGACTGATCTGCTATGTACTACTGCTACACAGCCTGAACCATCCAGCTCCAAAAGCAAGCCTCTCCCAAAGAAGCTTGCTGCATCATCTATAAAGGTGAAGATGGAGAGGGAAAGCTATCAAGTTCAGTCTTCATCTCAGAAGAAGACTCTTAGAAGGAAGCAAATGGACTGCATCATGTATGGTAGTACCTCTCATCTGGCTAAGGATTCCATCTACAATCCTAGAAGTACTATTCACATGATCAAAGAGAAAACTTCTGAGAAGAAGAAGGAGAAGCTAGCTTCAGAAGGAAAATCTGATTCCTTTGGAATCTCCAAAGTGAAGAAGAAGACAAGTGAAAACTTGCCTTCGAAAGAAAATTTGGTCTCGAAAGAAAGGAATGCTTTCGAAGTACTGAAGCATGCTGCAGTGAAAGCAAGATCTTCCAAAGGTCCAGTCTTTAAGACTTTCAAAGTTGTTAAAACTTCCAAGGTATTAAAGGTCAAGTCCAATCTTCCAAAGATGGTGTGGAAGATGAAGAAAGACCTGGTGACTGAAAGTTCTTCATCAACAGCAACTTATGATCCTCATAGCTTAAATATAGGATCAGTTACTGTAACATTGTCTTTAGATCACTTTGAAAAGCCCAAGACCAATGAGGCTTGGGTTTCCAAGTGTAACTAACCACTTCTTTTTATGCATGAACAGCTAAAGACCAAGGGAATGTGTGTATCATTGATAGTGGTTGTTCCAGACACATGACTGGCAATGGTTCTTTGCTTCACAATTTTGAGAAAATTGATGGAGGACCAGTTGGTTTTAAGATGTGATCAAGGAACATAATTTAAGAACCAAATCCTTGATATATTTTGTGATGAAAAGAGTATTACAAGACAATATAGTGCTCCCAGGACTCCTCAGCAAAATAGTGTTGCTGAGAGGAGAAACATGACACTTACTGAAGCTGCAAGAACCATGTTGTCTAACTATAAACTGCCCATCACCTTTTGGGCAGAGGCAGTTAACACAGCCTGCTATGTGCATAACAGAGTTTTAGTGGTTAAGATACTTGGTAAGACTCCTTATGAGTTGTGGCATAAAATGAGACCATTTATTGGTTTCTTTGGTCATTTGGATGTCCTTACACCATCTTGAATACCAAAGATCAAGTAGCCAAATTTTAAGAGAAATCAAATGATGGACTTATTGGATACTCTTCCTAAGCTAAGGCTTATAGAGTATACAATCTCAGAACTAGAGTAGTTGAGGAGTCAGCCAATGTGACCTTTAATAAGCACACTCCAAGTGTTAAAGGTTCTAGTCCTGATTGGCTATTTGATCTTGATTTAGTTACCAACTGTTTAAACAAGTCTTGTGACGATGTTTCAGGATCTACAGGTAACATATCAACAGGAGATCCTGACCCAAGATTTGAGCTGAGAAGACCAAGCAAGAATACTACTTTAGCTCCAGTGGTAACTAACCCTGCAAATGAATATCCTATCAACATAAACATGACAAATTTAGCTGATACATTTGAGATGCCTTCAAATTCCAACTCAGAGGTTCAAAACTCAGGTGAAGGAGCTTCAAATGTAGGAGGAAATAGAGGTGGTGATAGTGATCAAGAATTTCTTGATGCTGATAACCATTCCATAGAAGACAACATAAATGATGTCATACACTCATTGGATCAAGTCTCACTTGATAAGTGTGCTGATGTGGTGGGTGACACTCCATTGCCAGATCTAAATTTCTTTAACTTAGATCTTTCCAATCAACTTGTTGTGATCCCTCAACTCAGGATCCACAAGTCACACCCCACCATAAACATCATTGGAAATGTTGATACAGGGGTGAGAACACGAGGACAAACCCATGATAAAAATGTTTGTCTATACTCTTGCTTCTTGTCCCAAATAGAGCCAAAGAAAGTTGATGAGGCTTTGAAAGATGGAAGCTGGGTTGAGGCAATGCAAGAGGAGCTGCTTCAATTCAATAGACAAAAGGTTTGGAACCTATATCCTCTTCCTCATGGGAAGACTACCATAGGAACCAAGTGGGTTTTTAGGAACAAGAAGGATGATAGAGGACTTGTCATCAAGAACAAGGCAAGACTTGTTGTTCAAGGGTACACACAAGAAGAGGGAATTGATTACACAGATGTTTTTGCTCCTGTGGCAAGACTTGAAGTTGTAAGAATATTCCTGGCTTTTACTGCATCCAAGGATTTCAAGGTCTACCAACTTGATGTCAAGTGTGCTTTTCTGTATGGAGTGATTGATGAAGAGGTGTATGCCAAACAACCACCTGGCTTTGCAAACCCAGATCATCCTGATTATGTCTGTAAGCTTGATAAAGCTTTTTATGGGCTATAATAAGCTCCAAGGAAGTGGTATGAGACACTATATCAGTATCTCTATCAACATGGTTACAAGTAGGGTACTATAGATGGAACTCTCTTCATCAAAGGAACAGGAAATGACTTAATGTTGGTTCAAGTATATATGGATGACATTATCATCAGGTCAACTAATCCAATCTCTAGAAAGACTTTGAGAGGCTAATGAAGAATAGGTTTGAAATGAGTGCCATGGGGGAACTTAATTTCTTTCTAGGAATTCAAGTGAAGCAATTTGACAATGGCATCTTTATAAGTCAGTCAAAGTATGTACAAGACATACTTACAAGATTCAACATGACTGAATGCAAGGTTGCTAAGACACCCATAGCTAGAAACCACTCCCTAGGACTTGATCTTGAGGGGGAGTGTGTGGATGAACATCTTTACAGGGCTATGATTGGGTCTCTTATGTACCTCATAGCCAGCAGGCCTGATATCATGTTTGCCACATGCATCTGTGCAAGATATCAAGCCAACCCCAAGATGTCACACCTGGTTACTATCAAGAGGACTCTTAGATATCTCAAAGGTGCTCCTAAGTTTGGCCTTTGGTATCCAAAGAGTTCTGACTTCAATCTATATGCTTATACAGTTAGTAACTATGGTGGTTACAACATGACTGCATAGTCTACATCTAGGGGATGTCAATTCCTTGGTGGAAGGATTGTCTCATGGTAATGCAAGAAACAATCATGTGTCTCTGCATCAACTGCTGAGGCTGAATACATTGTTGCTGCACGTGTTGTGCTTAAGTGCTTTGGATTCAGAATCAGATGCTAGACTACGGATTCAACTTCAAAGAGACTCCCATCCACATAGACAACAACAGTGCTATCTCTATTACAAAGAATCCTGTGCAGCACTCAAGGACCAAACACATCAATATTAGGTATCATTTGATTAGAAATAACTTTGAGAAGAGATTAATTAAACTAGTCAAAGTTAACACAAATGAACAATATGCTGATCTATTCACTAAAGCTTTTGATGAAAAGAGATTCAAATATCTTGTATCAGCTATTGGGATGATTAACTTTGAGTAGATTTTCTTAAAACTTAAATCAACTTTATTTCTAAATTCTGAGAATATCTTCCGAAGCTTAAATATGCTTCTAAGTACTTGCATGCATTTGAAAGACAAATATCTTCCGAAAGCAATTAAGTCTTGGAAGATTTATTCTCTTAGAATAAAACTTCCAAGTCTTAATATCTTCCGAAACCAAATATGTGTTGGAAGATAAATTCTCCAAGTATTTTTCTTCCGAAGCCAAATTTTCACAACTCTTAAGAATATCTTCCAAAGCCAAATTGACTTCAGAAGCTTTCTCTTACAACTTTCAAAGTAAAATTACCTTTGGAAGATTTTCCATTTCCAAGATAACTACCTTTTTGGGCACTTTCTCAGAGGTGTGACCGTCATCCGGATTTCAAAGTTTATCCTTTTTGCTTTAAATTTGACTAAAATCCATTTCATATATATTCTCATAATGGTTCCCCCTCTTCACACTCTCCTCTTCATCTACATTGTTCTCAAACCTAATTTCACCCACAAACCGCCTTCGTTCTTATCTTCCTTCACTACAAAGCTTCCTTAAATGGCCAACCCTGATCGTATATATCAACCCAATTTTTCCATGCATCTTCACAGGAAACTTAATCAGGTTGCTCTGTCAGACTCTGAGAAAGATCCAGGTTTCTCAGAGGTTTGTCGTTACCTTTCTTTGTCCAACTACTTCACCTCCCTCACCATTGATCCTCCTCTCTATGAGGATCAGTTGTTAGCATTCTTGCGGACCTGCTAAGAGGTCACCATGGATGGGGAGAAGGCATTGTCTGCCACAGTGTAGGGGAGGACAATCTTCATCACTCTGGCCATCATAAACACTCATCTTCAGCTGGATGATGAAGAAGGTGATTTGTCCTTTCCTAAATCTGTTGTCAACCACTCTTTTAAGCAGATGGGCTATGAAGGTGACTTCTCAAACAGAACCTTCAGAAAGGGGAAGGTCTCCTCTCAATGGAAGTACCTCCTCCATGTTGTTATCCACAACTTATCCAACAAGCATGGAGGTTGGGACCAGATTCTAGAAGACCTCACCTTCATAGTCCATAGGATGGTTCAGGGGGTCAAGTTCAGGTATTCATAATTTGTATATACTAATTTACTTGCTAACTTAGACTCCCTAGAGTATTACATGTTCCCTATATATGTCGAGCACATTCTCAACTGTGAACTGGGTACACAGTTGAGGGAGAACAGGTAATATTCTAAAACTGGGACAGAAAAAGCCCGGCATCTTCAAAATCATAAGAAAGCCAACTGTTGGCTTCTCCGGAGTAGAAACAACCCTAGTTCCAAAAATGTTAGAGCTCATTGCTCAAGGTGACAACCTAGCAGTACCAGCTAGTGTTGAACCCACACCTTCTACCTCCCAACCCCAAATACAACCTATAATAACCATCACCTACCAGATAAAAACCAAGCAAACCCCTGCACATGCTATTCAGCCTGTGCAAGCCCCCATATCACCAACCATGCAGGAGGAATTGGACACTTGAGCTCCTACTTCCCCTAAGGAGAAAACCGCTCCCATCTCTCAAATGATCAGTGCTGAGGTTCTTCATGCTCAGCCTGATGAGCTCACAACCCTAACAGCCTTAAGCCTTCACTCAGAGTCTCAACACTCTAGTGAACAACCTTCTGGGGATAGTTACCATCCCCAGCCACTGGATCTAAACCAACCAATTCCCAGCCTTGACTTCTATGATGATGAAGACATGGGCTTCAGTGAGTACCACGAGTCTCTCTTCTCCACCCCTACTCAAGGAGAGATGAGTGCTCCTGTCTCACCCATGTCTAGCCTATATCATCCAACCCCCACTGAGGTGGATCTTTCTTAACCTGTTCAGGAGATCCATATGGAAGAGGCTCTCACTTTAGAAAGTGATTATATCATTCAAACCTCGACCATGGCAACCCAGCCTCTTGACACTTCTCTTGAAGTTGTCATGATGCAGGGGAAATCCAGCAGCCAAGAACAATATGCTGGTGATGAGAAAGAAGACATTAGTCCTATTCTCTTATCCCCCAGTGATTCTTCTGATGAAGATGATGGGAGTCTAAAACTAAAGATGCACACATTGACTAAAACTTGCACCTATTTAGTCTCTCAGATTAGTCACCTGGAATCTCAGGAGACTATCTTACAAAATAGGGTCAATGACCAGCAACTTAAGATCATTGATCTCAAGGGCAAGTTAGCTGAGAGACCACTAAGAACAACTCAACCAGGTCCACAAGAACCTCTGAATGTGATAGACACAACCCCCAGCTCACTTATGCAAGAAAGTGATGCTACCAAAAAGGGGGAGAAACTCAGAACAGTCATAGAACCTAGGAGTTCTTCTCAGAGTATGGACTTTGAGGATTCACCACCCTCACTTGTTATAGTCCATACTTAGTAACCTCCTCAAGTTCACATTGATGTGGACTCATTCATATATAGGCTATTTGAGGAGGGTATACCCAGAGCCATGTCTACCCCATCTCTTCACTCTAAGAACCCAATCTTGTGATGGAGGTATGACATAGAAAGAAGGTCTCTTGTCATCTCTAGAGCTCAGGGTCAACAAAAGATCTTCAATTTTACAAACCTAAGCTTTTATGAGTGCATCCATCTGGTTGGTCTTCCACTTATCAAGCCATGCCAAAACAGACAAGCTGAAGATTAGCATATTGGATTCAAGGAAGGGTGCTAGAAGAGTTCAAGATAAGATCAAAATTATATAGACAGAGGCTAGCATGTAAGACTTTTGGTCAACTGGATGTTAAGGTGGACCCTAAGATTAGCTTCGAAGGGGAAGCCTTGACTGAAGGCCCAGAAGTTGAGCCTGTGAACCTTGAGACAGGATCTCCTTTAGGACGCAGTACCCTCAATAAGGCACCAGCTGGTGAAGGTGCTTCACATCCTCTCTCTGGCTAGAGCTTGACTACTGAACCAAGCGATGAAGGCCAAAGCTGTTTCCACCCTGAGTTACCAAGGTATGTACGTGACAAAAGGAAGAGGAAAATGGCCTCTAAGGAGTTAGAAAAGGAGAAAAGATAGAGGAAGAGGAAGCTAAGGGGAGAGAGTTTAGGAGGGTCCTCAGGCTTCATGGAAGCTGCTATCCAGGCTGCCCCCAGGCCAAACACTCAAGATAATAAGTTGAGGGCAGCCAGGCTAAACTACTTGTGGACCAGGAATTATAACATTAATGAACTCATATCTCTCCCCTTAGAAGAGTTAAATGAGCTGGCTAACAATAAGTTGTCAAAGGAGAGGAAGGAGGTGGAGGATGTAGCATTGTTCCTTAAGATAAAGGAAGAAAGGAGACTGAAAAGGGAGAGCTTGTAGACTTGCATTCTCCACCAAGTCCAGCTCAACCTAAAGTTGAGGTGAAGGTTGAACCCTTGAGAAAACACAACCTGAACCTATAGCTGCATCTCAGCCAACTTTGTCTTCTGATCCACAGCAGGGTTCTCTTCTCTCTCCTTCTGAACCCGTGAGAGAAGAGACCCCAACTGAGAGAGACACAACAGAACAATCTGGTGCTAAAGACAAATCCTTTCAGTTAAAAACTTCAAAGAGGAGGAAAAGGATGGCAAGGAGAAGCATCTCAAAAAAGAAGAATACCAATGCATCCACCTCCATACCTCAGGATGAGTTAGAGCATCCTGAGGTAGTGCATAAAGAGGCTGCTCAACCAACTCCTATTCAAGTAGAGCCTCTTGCCATTAGAAGACCTATCTTGTCCTGGAGTTTTGCTGCTAATCCAGATAGATGGTATGTCATCAAAGATCAAGGAGGTCAAGATGTCTACTTCTGGCAAGACATGCTTGATCTTCCTCTACATGATCTCTATGACATGAGAAGATAGTATGAGAGTCTGCGGGATCCTGACCAGATGATGAAGAGAGGATTGGTCTTGATCCTAATGAGGACTATCAACATCTAAAGAACTTCTTTGTTTTGGTAGCATCAGCTTAAGGGGAGTTTGTAAGGTAATATCAGAAGATTATAAGGCTGATGCAACCAAAGAAGTCAAAACAACCAAAGGTATTCATGCAAGCTTGCACTGGACGTACAAGGTAGAAGTTGCTTCGGAAGTTTAACACTCTACATCAGAAAATACTCTAAGTGTAAAATCTTTTGAAGCCAAAGTCCAAATCTTCTGAAACCAAAGATGAAGTCTTTTGAAGCTTCAGAAATAAAGTCTTTCGAAGCCATTTTGCTGTGAAGACTGATTTCTTTCGAAGACAGAGAAGACAAGCTTTCTCTAGTCTACTTTACATAAAGCTGACACACTTTCCGCTATAACTCTGAAGACTCACCAACTTGTATGAGTTGGTGAAAAGTCCATGCTTTTGTAAAGAGTAGAATAAGGTCCTTGTCTGTAACTTCCTACTTTGGTACCTGTAAACCTTTTTATATTAGAAAAGGATGTGAGCTATGGCATGTCATAGTCACTAGTCAAAAGGCAATCTGACTTTTGACTCTACATTGATCGTGTTGTCTAGATTAGTGTTTCCAACTGACTTTTTAAGTATTGACGGTTGTAGGATGTAGTATAAAGTGTCTCAGGTCCTTGTAATTCGAATATGCTTTGTAACGCTTGTAATAGAACTTGAGGGCAATATACATCATCCTTGAAAACAATACTTGTCTGTTCTTGTTCTTAGTTCTGTCTCAACTGATTTACTTGTGTTCTTAGTATCATCAATATAAACCCAGTTTCGTATTTGATCTATTAAGTGTTCTAAATCTCTCCTCATTATGAGACTGATTGTATTGACCTCCCTTAAACGATCCTGCAATTGGTATCAGAGCATTTTAGGCTCTTGATTGTAAGATCTCACCATCTTAAATCCCTTCAGTTTCACGAATCACTTAACATCTCAAATGGCAGCTATCACAAAGGCTGATATGGAAACTGGTACTATGACAAAGTCTCCACTGATCACTCCTGAGGACTTAGATACTTGGTGCCAAAAAATGGAAGGCTTCATCAAGTCTCAAGACTCCAAGATGTGGGGATCTGTTCTCTATGGACCTCATGTACTATCCACCTCTTCAGCTGCTGTTGGTGGTGGTAAGATAACAAATGATGTGGCTGAGTATTCTGAAGAAGACTGGAAGAAGATTGATATAGATCAGAAGGCCATGACCGCCCTTCAAACTACTCTTCCAATATCTATCTACAGAGGCTTCAAGAAGTGCAAGACCGCTAAGCAACTATGGAATGCACTGAAGCTGATTTATTAGGGGTCCAATGAAGCTAAAGAGAACAAAAAGGACCTCTTGAAGCAGCAGTTTGAGAACTTCACCTTCAAAACAGGTGAAACCATGACTTAATAGTACTTCAGGTATGTTGATATTGTGGATACTCTAGCTGATATTGGAGTAGCTCTTGAGAATAAGAATATTGTGAGGAAGTTCATGTCCTCTCTTCCTAGACAATGGACACACTATTGTGTGGTCATTAAGAGGATTGAGAACCTCAAGACCCTTACGCTCACTGAGTTGTATGGTATTCTCAATGGCTATCAGATGGAGATGACATGTAAAATCCATCTGGTAACTCCAACAATCAGCAAAGTTCAGCCCGTCATGTGGTTGAAAGGGATTTGTAAGGCCTCGTTCCCGAAACGCTTACAGTCGGTCAATCATTGCATAAAACATATAAATCTCATCATTGCATTGGAAATTTAACTTTTCATTAATAATTAAAACATGTCAAATCATCATATCATTTCATTTACATCCCAAAAATATATTAATACAATATTATCTCAAAATGTGGATGTCAGACTCAAAACATTCCCAGTAGCTTATGCATCCATGCCTGCACCTCCTCAGCATCAACAATACCTGCCAACTATTATGCATACAAAAAGTCAGCGACGCTGAGTGAGTTCTACTTTTCATAATAAAATAATTTACATTATGTTAAAACATATCGATTACTTTCGTTCGTGATCACACATCATACGTAGATCTAGATAATAATTATTATCTTCATCATCATTCGTCTTTTATTTCTTTATGAATCCTGCCTCATGCTATACCCCCAACTCATGCTAAAAAGCTGGTACTGTTCTGGGGTTTATAAATACACGAATCATGCTCTAAAGCTGACACAACACTGGGGTACGCGATAAGGATCCCATCTCAACTCATAAGATACACCCCTGCAGGACCGTTAAAGGGTACTTAAGCTTGCACTTAGTTAACACACTTAGGAGGATCTTAAGATCACTTAACAATTCAAATAGGGGACTGTGAACTTTTATTGAAGACACAAGACAAACACATGTAAAAACAAGAACAAGAACACAAGATAAAACTTTCAAGAAAGTTGTATGTTGCTTCTCTAGTTCTATTACAAGTGTTGTACAAGTATGTCATTGAATACAAGAACCGGAGACAACTTATACTACACCCTACAACCGTCAATATGCAAAAGACAGTTAGAAGTGACTAATCTAGACAACAAGATCAGCCTAAAGTCAAAAGCCAGATTGCCTTTTGACTAGTGACTATGACATGCCATAGCACACTGACTTTCCTATTACAAAAAGCCAAAAAGGAACAAAAACAAAAACTTGCAGAGAAAGACCTTATCTACTTTATCATAAAGCATGGAAGTTTCACCAACTGATGATAGTTGGTGAACCACCAGAGCATGCAATGGACAGTAAGTTACTTTATGATAAAGTTGATAGAAAAGGTATCTTTTCTCTCTCTTCAGAAGAAAATCAGTCTTGTTTTTAAACAGCTTCGGAAGAATTTGTTTTGAGAGCTTCGGAAGACTTCATCTTTTACCTTCGGAAAAGTTGAGTGTTTGGCTTCGAAAGACTTTACACTTAGAGTATTTTCTAAGTTAAGTGTAAAGCTTCCGCAACAGTTTCTTCTAAACTTTGGCTTCGGAAGATTTTACACTTAGCATTTTTCTTGAGTGTGTAAAACTTCCGAAGCTGGTTCTTCTTTGTTCCAAAGTGCATGTTGGAAGACTTGATTGTTTTGGTATCCTTTGGTTGTATCAGCCTCTAAACTTCAGAGGTTCCTACAACCCCGACTCATGCTAAAATACTGATACTGTGCCGGTGTTCGTAAACAAACCCCCGACTCATGCTAAAAAGCTGATACAGTACCTGGGTGAGCAACAAAGATCTCATCGTTCTTTACTCCCGTTTTCCTCATTCATTATCTTTCACTTTCATTACGTAATACTTTACTTATGTACATGAGTATAACATACCACGTAAAGTCACGTCATATACATAACTTGGAACAACATCATCATCATAACAGCACATAATGCAAACACATCATAAACAAGCATAGGCCACCATAAAACATCATTTCTTAGCACTTAAACTCTGCTTCCCAAAATTCCAAAAAATCCTAAGTCCCCAAAGAAATGCGGATGAGCAAGAACAAATGCGGATGAACAAAAGAAAATGCAGATGAACAATGCGGATGAATGTCCAAAGAAATGCTGGTAGAACAAATGCGGATGAACAAATCTCAGAAAATATTCTATATGTCCAAAGAAATACTGGTAGAACAAATGGGGAATGCGGATGAACTGTAGCAAATGCGGATGAACTCCAACAAATGCGGATGAACAAAAACTAATGCTGATGAACAAAACCAACCTGTAATGCAACTTATGCCATTTCTAGTTCCCAATCATCATTCTAACACATCCTTAACATAGATCTATCATGCCACACAGTTAGAAGATACTTAAACATCATACACATCTTAGAAAACGTCTAAAAACATACACCAACAACACCCAGTCGCACACCATGTTAAAATTCATAGTTTGGTTTAGAAAACCTTCTGCCCCGTATGCATAATAGCCCCAAACATTTAAAAAACTAGTAAAAGAGAGGATCTAGAACTCGCCTTGAACAGCTTTTGAGTAGAACACCTCAAACCCGAGAACCCACTTGAAGTTCCAGCACCTAAAACCCACGAAAACAAGCACTAAACACCAAAAACTCGGTCCAGAAGCTAGAACCCAATAGAAAACCAGGATGAAACACTTGAAAACCTTACCTTTCTTGAAGAACTTCTACTTTCTCTCTCTAGAAAATAGTTGAGAGCTTCTCTCTCTCTCTACCTGAAAGTTGAATATTGTGGGGGAGAAAGTATGGCAGCCCTTTCTTATTTTAAACCCCACGATGTGCAAGTTTGGTCCTTGCATGCTTTTAACCCTTTGCTTTTGAACTAACTTCCTGTTTGCTCCTTTACTTTACTTTTCTTTTCTTTTTCTGAAATTTCGGGTTTTACAAGTCCACCACCCTTATATAGGTTTTGCCCCCGAAACCTGTCACTCCTTAATGAGATCTGGGTAGTGCCATCTCATTTCTTCCTTTGATTTCCCAAGTGGCCTCCATTCCTTTAATGCGACGATCATAGCCGCCACTTTAGAGAACCTTTTGGATAATTACCCTATAGTACTCACCAAACCCAAGAAACTACGAATCTCAGATGGCATCCTTAGAGACTTCCATTGCATCACCGCCTTAACCTTTGTCAGGTCTACCATAATCCCTTCAGGATTAACCACATGACCCAAAGGCTGAACCTCGCATAACTAGAACGCACACTTGGAGAACTTGGTGTACAACTTCTCCCTTCAAAGAGTTTTCAGCACTTCCCGGATGTGACCGATGTATTCTTCTTCACTCTACGAATAAGTCAGAACATCATCAATGAACACAGTCACTGACTTATGTAACATAGGTCGGCACACCCAATTCATCAGATTCATAAAGCAGTTGGCGCGTTAGTTAAACAAAAGGACATCGTAAGGAACTCGTAGTGTCCATAACGCGTACGAAAAGCTGTTTTAGGAATATCCTGCCCATCCACCTCAATTGATGGCAACCAGATCGGAAATATATCCTCGAGAACCAACTGACACCTTGGATCTGATCAAACAAATCATCAGTCCTCGGTAACAGATACCGATTCTTCACCGTCAACTTGTTCAACTCACGATAGACGATGCACATCCTCATGCTACCGTCCTTCTTCTTCACAAACAATACGGGAGCACTCCAGGGAGAGATACCCGGTCGGATGAACCTCTTATCCAGCAACTCTTGCAGCTGAGTCATCAATTTCTTATCTTGAGGGAGCTAATCGATACGGTGCCTTGGCAATAGGTTGGGCACCAGGTATCAATTCGATCTGGAACTCGATCTCGCGGTCAGCTAGCGCACCTGATAGATCTTCGGGAAATACGTCAGGGAAGTCACACACGACCGGTACGTCGGACCATCATGGTACTGAAACATCCAAATCTTTCACATAAGCCAGGTAGGCACTACATCAACACCTCATGCACTTCTCTGCCACCACCATTGAAATTACCTTCGAAACCATACTGACCCTATCGCCGTAAATCATCACCGAACTCCCACCAGGCGCGGTTAAACAAATCATTTTCTTATGACGCACGGTGTTTGCCACATTGGTTGTTTACCAATCCATCCCTAGAACCACATTGAATCCACCTAGGGGCATCATGAATAATTTAGCAGGGAAGCTATGGCCTTCCAACTCTATGTCACAATCCTCTATGGCATCTGATATCCTACTGGACTTACTTATAGCAGTTTCTACCCCGAGTGGCTAATCGGTTTTTCTACTCCTAACGGGCAACTTATCACAGAAGGCAGTAGAAATAAAACTCCTACTAGCACTGGAATTAAAAAGTACAGAGGCATAAGTTCTGTTTACTTGAAATGTACCTGACGCAACGTCGGGATCTACCCTAGCCTCCTCCCGGGTCATAGTGAATGCTCTGACCTTCATCCTCAACTCTCCTACTCAGCCCCTTTGTTTGCCCCGGAGCTCTCAGCCCTCGACTTCTTGCGGTCTCTACTCATGTGCCTAGTCTCGCCATAGCCGTAACATTTAGCCATCCGATAATCCCTTACCCTGTGGCCCTCCTTCTCATACTGAATGCAAATGTTAAATACCCACTTACACTCCCCCTTCTGGCCTCTCCCACACTTCTTGCATGCCTCTTCCTTCCCTGTTATCATTTTTCGATCATCGACTCTCATCATCTTACCTCCAGACATAAATCCACCATCATTATTCAGCCTGCCATTCCCATTCCTAACATTGTCCCGCTTCTTCTCCACCTCCACCATCACCACCGCCTCTTGCTCGTCATACAGTCTCCCTACTAGATCGACCACCGACATAAACGTACCTGGCCGAGCACCGATCAAATGTCTATGGATATCTTCCGGAAGACCTTGGATGTTCCTCTTGATCTTTCGTGGCACAGACGTCACCTGATCTGGCACCAGCCTTGCCATCTCATTAAACTTCGTTGTATACTGCTGGTGTGTCATGGTTCCCGCCTCCAACTGCAGGAACTCCCTCTCGACCTTATTGAGCTCCCTATGTGGACAAACCTCCTCAATCACTAGCTTCTTAAGCTCACTCCACCTCATCCTCCCAATCGCCCTACTACCCTCGGCCTGGACAACGTTGTCCCACCAACATAAGGTCGAATCCACAAATGAGTGGGTAGCAAACTTCACCTTCTGATCCCCTCGGCATTCACTGATATCAAGTACCGCCTCCATCTCTCTCACCCATTGGTGAGCAGTAGCAGCACTCCCATTCCCATCAAACATTGGGGGCTTGCAACTTTGGAATGCCCCATAGTTGCACCCCTTCGCAGTTTCCCACACTGCTTCCTCTTCCTCACCGCCACTGGAGATAACCATCTCAGTCTCTGGTTGCTCCATCTCCCCTGAACCTCTTCCTTCGCCCCCTCCCTAGCGTATTCCTCTTCTCCTCTTTCTTCTTCTTCTGATCCTCCTTACAGCTCTAATAACCTCGGTCACCACAAACGGCAGAATCGTCTGCATGACCTGACGAACTTCCTCCACTATTGCCTCCTTTGAGGCACTCTTATCCTTAACGTCAGGGTGATGAGGCTTGGGCTCTTCAGGAGCCATTTGGCAGTCTTTGCCCTGTTCCTAGTGACACGTGGCCCAACACCACATCCGCCACATACTCCAGCTCGGGAAGCCTTCGAAGATCTACCACCAGCCATCTCTAAGCACTACAAGTTTCAAACACCAACACGGTCATTCAAGGTAATAGCTCAGATTATGTCAAGTATAGTAAGTCCCTAATTACAGTGGTCAGTTGTGATTAGCCACTTACTTTACTATTTATTTTCCAAGCATTCCCTATCCTGACTACATCAATATCCAAATCTACAAGGAGAACACAAGCCACATAACACGCGCACAAAATTCCCTTTTATTAACCTTCATAAAACGTTTACATAAAACCTTTACCTGCAGGCATGTAGCTACTAGGACTAGCATCCCTTTCCCTTTCGTTCTATTCTCAGTTTAGGTTTTTGAAATTATTTTACCCAATTCTCTTAAACTTTGGCTCTGATACCAACTTGTAAGGCCTCGTTCCCGGAACTTTTACAGTCGGTTAACATTGTATAAAACATATAAAACTCACCATTTTGCAGTGGAAATTTAACTTTTCATTAATAATTAAAACATGTCAAATCATCATATCATTTCATTTACACTCCAAAAATGTATTAATACAATATTATCTCAAAATGTGGATGTCAGACACAAAACATTTCCAGTAGCTTATGCATCCATGCCTGCACCTCCTCAGCATCAACAATACCTGCCAACTATTATGCATACAAAAAGTCAGCGACGCTGAGTGAGTTCTAGATTCATAATAAAATACTTTACATTATGTTAAAACATATCCATTACTTTCATTCGTGATCACACATCATACGTACATCTAAATAATTATTATTATCTTCATCATTGTTCATCATCATTCGTCCTTTACTTCTTTATGAATCCTGCCCGACTCATGCTAAAAAGTTGGTACTCTGTCGGGGTTTATAAATAAACCCCCGACTCATGCTCAAAAGCTGACACAGCACCAGGGTACGCGACAAGGATCCCTTCTCAACTCATATGCTACACCCTCGACTCATTCTAAAAAGCTGATACTGTGTCGGGGTTCGTAAACAAACCCCCGACTCATGCTAAAAAGCTGATACAGTACCGGGGTGAGCAACAAAGATCTCATCGTTCAATACTTCCATTTTCATCATTCGTTATCTTTCACTTTCATTGCGTAATACTTACTTACGTACATGAGTATAACATACCACGTAAAGTCACGTCATATACATAACTTGGAACAAGATCATCATCATAACAGCACACAATGCAAACACATCATAAACAAGCATAGGCCACCATAAAACATCATTTCTTAGCACTTAAACTCTGCTTCCCAAAATTCCAGAAAATCTTAAGTCCCCAAAGAAATGCGGATGAGCAAGAACAAATGCGGATGAACAAAAGTAAATGCGGATGAACAAATGCAGATGAAAGTCTTCAGAAAAATTCTAAGTGTCCAAAGAAATGCTGGTAGAACAAATGTAGATGAACAAATCTCAGAAAATTTTTGTAAGTGTCCAAAGAAATGTTGGTAGAACAAATGGGGATGAGCATAAAAAATGCGGATGAACTGTAGCAAATACGGATGAACTCCAACAAATGCGGATGAACAAAAACTAATGCGGATGAACAAAACTAACCTGCAATGCAACTTATGCCATTTCTAGTTCCCAATCATCATTCTAACACATCCTTAACATAGATCTATCATGCTACACACTTAGAACATACTTAAACATCATACACATCTTAGAAAACGTCTAAAAACATACACCAACAACACCCAGTCGCACACCATGTTAAAATTCATAGTTTGGTTTAGAAAATCTTCTACCTCGTATGCATAACAGCCCCAACACTTAAAAACTAGTAAAAGAGAGGATCTAGAACTCACCTTGAACAGCTTTCAAGTAGAACACAAACCCGAGAACCCACTTGAAGTTCCAGCACCTAAAACCCATGAAAATGGGTACTAAACACTAGAAACTCGGTCCAGAAGCTCGAACCAACAGAAAACCGGGAAGAAACACTTGAAAACCTTACCTTTCTTGAAGAACTTCTACTTTATCTCTCTAAAAACCGGTTGAGAGCTTCTCTCTCTCTCTCTACCCAAAGTTGAATGTTGTGGGGGAGAAAGTATGGCAGCCCTTTCTTATTTTAAACCCCACTATGTGCAAGCTTGGCCCTTGCACGCTTTTAACCCTTTGCTTTTGAACTAACTTCCTGTTTGCTCCTTTACTTTTCTTTCTTTTCTTTTCTTTTTTTGAAATTTCCAGGTGTTACGGGATTGCAGAGAACCATAGCACCATCTCATATGCTACCCTGACAACTCACAAAAGGGTCCTTTCATCACCATCCCGGAGACACCAAAAGAGAGCTACATCCAAGGAAGCCCATTCCAAGAGATAAGTTCTTCATAAGCCTTTATGTCTACTGATAAAAGCACAGGCAACTTTCTCTTCACCCTTGAAGACCTGGGCTATATCCATCTAGATGATTTGGAGTATATGGAAATAGTCCAGCAAATGGCTTTTCTCACTCACAAAGCCAAGATGTTCTACAAGAGGACAGGGGAAGTTTCCCAGCAATATGTCTAGTGGAAAGTTTGGGCTAGACAAAGGCAAGGTGAAGTGTTACAACTGTAACAAAATGGGACACTTTGCAAGAGAATGCAAGGCACCAAAGTCAAATAGTGACCAAGCACAAGCTAGGACAAACTACATAGAGGGAGCTCACCAGAATGAGAATCCCAAGCAGTAAGTTGCAGTTGCTGTTGAAGAAGGAGGCTTTGACTGGAGCTTTCAGGTTGAGGATGCATCTCCAAACCAAGCACTGATGGCAGATCATGAAGAAGCAAAGGTATTGGAACATCTTTGTACACCTGAATGTATTACTAAAGTTAATAGATACATGTCCTATAACTTAGAGATGAGATCTGATCTTGAATCTTTAAACATCTTAAAAGTTGATTTTAAAAGAGCTGAAAATGATTATAAACTTACGATAGAAGATCTAGAGAAAACCATTTCAACTCTTAAGCATGAACACACCAACTACAGGACTCAGATCAAAGATCTCATCACTAAGTTGACTGAATGCCAGGCTGAGCTTGTGATAAGTAAAGCCAGGGTAGAAAAGCTTGTTCTTGAAGAAGAGACCTTCAAGAACATGATATCCTCATCTCTACATGCACAAGTTTGTTATCAAAATAAGTAGGGACTGGGATCTATTGAGATAGCTCCTCCACACACTCTATTGTCTGTAAGATCTCCAAGGTTTCGAACTTGTGAAGATGAGCTTCCCCTCATAGACCCCATTGTTAAAGAGGATGAAGAGGAGATAGTGAAGGATGACTCTGAGAGGAGTGAAGAAGAGCATCCTAAGAAGGTCACTATTCTCCTGAGGAGAAAAGAAGCTAGGATGACCAAGTCTCAAAGAAAGAACTTGATCAGGAAAGCCAAGATAAAGGCAAAAAAGGCTTAAGAAATCAAGGCAACCTTTAACTCTAAGCAAAAACAAGTGTTTATCTCTACAGGGTTTGAAGTGGTGAAGGCTAAAGACCCAACCATAAACTCTAGTACCAAGAGTTCTAGTTCAGTTCAAATCATCTCAGTAAGGAGAAGAAGACTGATCAGCTATGTACTACTGCTACACAGCCTGAACCATCCAGCTCCAAAAGCAAGCCTCTCCCTAAGAAGCTTGCTACATCATCTGTAAAGGTGAAGATGGAGAGGGAAAGCTATCAAGTTCAGTCTTCATCTCAGAAGAAGACTCTTAGAAGGAAGCAAATGGACTGCATCATGTATGGTAGTACCTCTCGTCTGGCTAAGGATTCCATCTACAATCCTAAAAGTACTATTCACATGATCAAAGAGAAAACTTCTGAGAAGAAGAAGGAGAAGCTAGCTTCGGAAGGAAAATCTGATTCCTTCGGAATCTCCAAAGTGAAGAAGAAGATAAGTGAAAACTTGCCTTTGAAAGAAAATTTGGTCTCGAAAGAAAGGAATGCTTCCGAAGTACTGAAGCATGCTGCAGTGAAAGCAAGATCTTCCAAAAGTCCAGTCTCTAAGACTTAGAAGTTGTTAAAACTTCCAAGGTATTAAAGGTCAAGTCCAATCTTCCAAAGATGGTGTGGAAGATGAAGAAAGACTGGTGACTGAAAGTTCTTCATCAACAGCAACTTATGATCCTCAAAGCTTAAATATAGGATCAGTTACTGTAACATTGTCTTTAGATCACTTTGAAAAGCCCAAGACCAATGAGGCTTGGGTTTCCAAGTGTAACTAACCACTTCTTTTTATGCAGAACAGCTAAAGACCAAGGGAATATGTGTATCATTGATAGTGGTTGTTCTAGATACATGACTGGCAATGGTTCTTTGCTTCACAATTTTGAGAAAATTGATGGAGGACCAGTTGTTGTTTTGGAGGAGATGCTGGTGGTTACATCACTGGAAGGGGCATGGTCACAAATGGTAAGCTCACCATTGAGAAGGTAAATTTTGTTAAGGAGCTTGGGTAAAATCCCTTGAGTGTATCCCAATTTTGTGATCAGAGACACAACATGCTCTTTACTGAGCATGAATGCTAGTACAAGATGGACTTGCAGGGAAACATCTCCCTCAGGAGAGTTTCTTGCTTTCTATCTAAAGCAAATAGTGATGACTCTTTCCTTTGGCATAAAAGAATATGCCATGTAAACTTTAAGAACATGAATAAACTAACTAAGAAGATTTGGTAACTGGAATGCCAAAGAAAGAGTTTACAAGTGATGACCATTGTGTTGCATGCCTGAAAGGGAAGAAACACAAAGTGTCTCACAAGCCAAAGGAAAAGAACTCTATCACTACTCCCCTACACTTATTACACATGGATCTCTTTGGCCCCACCAGTGTAATGAGTTTAGGAAGTACCTCATATTGTTTGTGATCATAGATGGTTTCACAATATTCACTTGGATCTTTTTCCTTAGAACTAAGGATAAGACTGTTGAAATCTTGAAGAACTTCATTCTGAAAATTGAGAATCAATCAGATCACAAGGTTAAGACCGTAAGATGTGATCAGGAACATAATTTAATAACCGAAATCCTTGATACATTTTGTGATGAAAAGGTATTACAAGACAATATAGTGCTCCCAGGACTCCTCAGCAAAATAGTGTTGCTGAGAGGAGAAACAGGACACTTACTGAAGGCAAGAACCATGTTGTCTAACTCTAAACTGCCCATCTCCTTTGGGCAGAGGCAGTAACACAGCCTGCTATGTGCAGAACAGAGTTTTAGTGGTTAAGACTTCTTGGTAAGACTCCTTATGAGCTGTGGCATAAAGGAGACCATTTATTGGTTCTTAGGTCATTTGGATGTCCTTACACCATCTTGAATACCAAAGATCAAGTAGCCAAATTTAAGAGAAATCAAATGATGGACTCTATTGGATACTCTTCCTAAGCTAAGGCTTATAGAGTATACATCTCAGAACTAGAGTAGTTGAGGAGTTAGCCAATGTGACCTTTAATAAGCACACTCCAAGTGTTAAAGGTTCTAGTCTGATTGGCTATTTGATCTTGATTTAGTTACCAACTGTTTAAAAAGTCTTGTGACGATGTTTCAGGATCTACAGGTAACATATCAACAGGAGATCCTGACCCAAGATTTGAGCTGAGAAGACCAAGCAAGAATACTACTTTAGCTCCAGTGGTAACTAACCCTGCAAATGAATATCCTATCAACATAAACATGACAAATTTAGCTGATACATTTGAGATGCCTTCAAATTCCAACTCAGAGGTTCAAAACTCAGGTGAAGGAGCTTCAAATGTAGGAGGAAATAGAGTGGTGATAGTGATCAAGAATTTCTTGATGCTGATAACCATTCCATAGAAGACAACATAAATGATATCACCACTCATTGGATCAAGTCTCACTTGATAAGTGTGCTGATGTGGTGGGTGACACTCCATTGCCAGGTCTAAATTTCTTTAACTTAGGTCTTCCAATCAACTAGTTGTGATCCCTCAACTCAGGATCCACAAGTCACACCCCACCATAAACATCATTGGAAATGTTGATACAGGGGTGAGAACACAAGGACAAACCCATGATAAAAATGTTGTCTATACTCTTGCTTCTTGTCCCAATAGAGCCAAAGAAAGTTGATGAGGCTTTGAAAGATGGAAGCTGGGTTGAGGCAATGCAAGAGGAGCTGCTTCAATTCAATAGACAAAAAGGTTTGGAACCTATATCCTCTTCCTCATGGGAAGATACCATAGGAACCAAGTGGGTTTTTAGGAACAAGAAGGATGATAGAGGACTTGTCATCAAGAACAAGGCAAGACTTGTTGTTCAAGGGTACATACAGAAGAGGGAATTGATTACATAGATGTTTTTGCTCCTGTGGCAAGACTTGAAGTTGTAAGAATATTCCTGGCTTTTACTGCATCCAAGGATTTCAAGGTCTACCAACTTGATGTCAAGTGTGCTTTTCTGTATGGAGTGATTGATGAAGAGGTGTATGCCAAACAACACCTGGCTTTGCAAACCCAGATCATCCTGATTATGTCTGTAAGCTTGATAAAGCTCTTATGGGCTATATAAGCTCCAAGGAAGTGGTATGAGACACTATCTCAGTATCTCTATCAACATGGTTACAAGAGGGGTACTATAGATGGAACTCTCTTCATCAAAGGAACAGGAAATGACTTAATGCTGGTTCAAGTATATATGGATGACATTATCATCGGGTCAAACTAATCCAAATATCTAGAAAGACTTTGAGAGGCTAATGAAGAATAGGTTTGAAATGAGTGCCATGGGGGAACTCAATTTCATTCTAGGAATTCAAGTGAAGCAATTTGACAATGGCATCTTTATAAGTCAGTCAAAGTATGTACAAGACATACTTACAAGATTCAACATGACTGAATGAAAGGTTGCTAAGACACCCATAGCTAGAAACCACTCCCTAGGACTTAATCTTGAGGGGGAGGTGTGGATGAACATCTTTATAGGGCTATGATTGGGTCTCTTATGTACCTCATAGCCAGCAGGCCTGATATCATGTTTGCCACATGCATCTGTGCAAGATATCAAGCCAACCCCAAGATGTCCACACTGGTTGCTATCAAGAGGATTTTAGATATCTCAAAGGTGCTCCTAAGTTTGGCCTTTGGTATCCAAAGAGTTCTGACTTCAATCTGTATGCTTATACAGTTAGTAACTATGGTGGTTACAACATGACTGGATAGTCTACATCTAGGGGATGTCAATTCCTTGGTGGAAGGATTGTCTCATGGTAATGCAAGAAACAATCGTGTGTCTCTGCATCAACTGCTGAGGCTGAATACATTGTTGCTGCACGCGCTGTGCTTAAGTGCTTTGGATTCAGAATCAGATGCTAGACTATGCATTTAACTTCAAAGAGACTCCCATCCACATAGACAACAACAGTGCTATCTCTATTACAAAGAATCCTGTGCAGCACTCAAGGACCAAAACAACAATATTAGGTATCATTTGATTAGAAATAACTTGAGAAGAGATTAATTAAACTAGTCAAAGTTAACACAAATGAACAATATGCTGATCTATTCACTAAAGCTTTTGATGAAAAGAGATTCAAATATCTTGTATCAGCTATGGGATGATTAACTTTGAGTAGATTTTCTTAAAACTTAAATCAACTTTATTTCTAAATTCTGAGAATATCTTCCGAAGCTTAAATATGCTTCTAAGTACTTGCATGCATTTGAAAGACAAATATCTTCCGAAAGCAATTAAGTTTGGAAGATTTATTCTCTTAGAAAAAACTTCCAAGTCTTAATATCTTCCGAAACCAAATATGTGTCGGAAGATAAATTCTCCAAGTATTTTTCTTCCGAAGCCAAATTTTCACAACTCTTAAGAATATCTTCCAAAACCAAATTGACTTCAGAAGCTTTTCTTACAACTTTCAAAGCAAAATTACCTTTGGAAGATTTTCCATTTCCAAGATAACTACCTTTTTGGGCACTTTTTCAGAGGTGTGACCGACATCCGGATTTCAAAGTTTATCCTTTTGCTTTAACTTTGACTAAAATCCATTTCATATATATTCTCACAGCGTTCCCCTCTTCACACTCTCCTCTTCATCTACATTGTTCTCTAACCTAATTTCACCCACAAACCGCCTTCGTTCTTATCTTCCTTCACTACAAAGCTTCCTCAAATGGCCAACCCTAATCGTATATATCAACCCAAGTTTTCCATGCATCTTCACAGGAAACATAATCAGGTTGCTCTGTCAGACTCTGAGAAAGATTCAGGTTTCTCAGAGGTTTGTTGTTACCTTTCTTTGTCCAACTACTTCACCTCCCTCACCATTGATCCTCCTCTCTATGAGGATCAGTTGTTAGCGTTCTTGCGGACCTGCTAAGAGGTCACCATGGATGGGGAGAAGGCATTGTCGGCACAGTGTAGGGGAGGACAATCTTCATCACTCCGGCCATCATAAACACTCATCTTCAGCTGGATGATAAAGAAGGTGATTTGTCCTTTCCTAAATCTGTTGTCAACCACTCTTTTGTCAAACACTCATCTTCAGCATGGGCTATGAAGGTGACTTCTCAAACAAACCTTCAGAAAGGGGAAGGTCCTCCTCTCAATAGAAGTACCTCCTCCATGTTGTTATCCATAGCTTATCCAACAAGCATGGAGGTTGGGACCAGATTCTAGAAGACCTCACCTTCATAGTCCATAGGATTTCAGGGGGTCAAGTTCAGGTATTCATAATTTGTATATACCAATTTACTTGCTAACTTAGACTCCCTAGAGTATTTCATGTTCCCTATATATGTCACATCTTCTCACAGTGAACTGGGTACACAGTTGAGGGGAACAGGTAATATTCTAAAACTGGGACAGAAAAGCCCGGCATCTTCAAATCATGAGAAGCCAACTGTTGGCTTCTCCGGAGTAGAAACGGCCCTAGTCCCAAAAATGTTAGAGCTCATTGCTCAAGGTGACAACCTAGCAGCACCAGCTAGTGTTGAACCCACACCTTCTACCTCCCAACCCCGAATACAGCCTACAATAACCATCACCTACCAGAGAAAAACCAAGCAAACCCCTGCACATGCTATTCAGCCTGTGCAAGCCCCCATATCACCAACCATGCAGGAGGAAGTGGACACTTGAGCTCCTACTTCCCCTAAGGAGAAAACCGCTCCCATCTCTCAAATCAGTGCTGAGGTTCTTCATGCTCAGCCTGATGAGCTCACAACACCAACAGCCTTAAGCCTTCACTCAGAGTCTTAACAATCTAGTGAACAACCTTCCGGGACAGTTACCATCCCCAGCCACTGGATCTAAACCAACCAATTCCCAGCCTTGACTTCTATGATGATGAAGACATGGGCTTCAGTGAGTACCACGAGTCTCTCTTCTCCACCCCTACTCAAGGAGAGATGAGTGCTCCTGTCTCACCCATGTCTAGCCTACATCATCCACCCCCACTGAGGTGGATCTTTCTTAACCTGTTCAGGAGATCCATATGGAAGAGGCTCTCACTTTAGAAAGTGATTATATCATTCAGACCTCGACCATGGCAACCCAGCCTCTTGACACTTCTCTTGAAGTTGTCATGATGCAGGGGAAATCCAGCAGCCAAGAACAATATGCTGGTGATGAGAAAGAAGACATTAGTCCTATTCTCTTATCCCCTAGTGATTCTTCTGATGAAGATGATAGGAGTCTAAAACTAAAGGTGCACACATTGACTAAAACTTGCACCTATTTAGTCTCTTAGATTAGTCACCTGGAATCTCAGGAGACTATCTTACAAAATAGGGTCAATGACCAGCAACTTAAGATCACTGATCTCAAGGGCAAGTTAGCTGAGAGACCACTAAGAACAACTCAACCAGGTCCACAAGAACCTGTGAATGTGATAGACTCACCCCCAGCTCATTTATGCAAGAAAGGATGCTACCAAAAAGGGGGAGAAACTCAGAACAGTCATAGAACCTAGGAGTTCTTCTCAGAGTATGGACTTTGAGGATTCACCACCCTCACTTGTTATAGTCCATACTTAGTAACCTCCTCAAGTTCACATTGATGTGGACTCATTCTATATAGGCTATTTGAGGAGGGTATACCCAGAGCCATGTCTACCCCATCTCTTCACTCTAGAACCCAATCTTGGGATGGAGGTATGACACAGAAAGAAGGTCTCTTGTCATCTCTAGAGCTCAGGATCAACAAAAGATCTTCAATTTTACAAACCTAAGCTTTTATGAGTGCATCCATCTGGTTGGTCTTCCACTTGTCAAGCCAAGCCAAAACAGACAAGCTGAAGATTAGAATATTGGATTCAAGGAGGGTGCTAGAAGAGTTCAAGATAAGATCAAAATTATATAGACAGAGGCTAGCATGTGAGACTTTTGGTCAACTGGATGTTAAGGTGGACCCTAAGATTAGCTTCGAAGGGGAAGCCTTGACTGAAGGCCCAAAAGTTGAGCCTGTGAACCTTGAGAGAGGATCTCCTTTAGCACGCAGCGTACCCTCAATAAGGCACCAGCTGGTGATGGTGCTTCACATCCTCTCTCTGCCAGAGCTTGACTACTGAACCAAGCGATGAAGGCCAAGCTGTTTCCACCCTGAGTTACCAAGGTATGTACGTGACAAAAGGAAGAGGAAAATGGCCTCTAAGGAGTTAGAAAAGGAGAAAAGATAGAGGAAGAGGAAGCTAAGGGGAGAGAGTTTAGGAGGGTCCTCAGGCTTCATGGAAGCTGCTATCGAGGCTGCCCCCAGGCCAAACACTCAAGATAATAAGTTGAGGGCAGCCAGGCTAAACTACTTGTGGACCAGGAATTATAACATTGATGAACTCATATCTCTCCCCTTAGGAGAGTTAAATGAGCTGGCTAACAATAAGTTGTCAAAGGAGAGGAAGGAGGTAGAGGATGCAGCATTGTTCCTTAAGATAAAGGAAGAAAGGAGACTGAAAAGGGAGAGCTTGTAGACTTGCATTCTCCACCAAGTCCAGCTCAACCTAAAGTTAAGGTGAAGGTTGAACCCTTGAGACAACACAACCTGAACCTATAGCTGCATCTCAGCCAACTTTGTCTTTTGATCCACAGCAGGGTTCTCTTCTCTCTCCTTCTGAACCTGTGAGAGAAGAGACCCCAACTGAGAGAGACACAACAGAACAATCTAGTGCTAAAGACCAATCCTTTCAGTTAAAAACTTCAAAGAGGAGGAAAAGGATAGCAAGGAGAAGCATCTCAAAAAAGAAGAATACCAATGCATCACCTCCATACCTCAGGATGAGGATAGAGCATCCTGAGGTAGTGAATGAAGAGGCTGCTCAACCAACTCCTATTCAAGTAGAGCCTCTTGCCATTAGAAGACCTATCTTGTCCTGGAGTTTTGCTGCTAATCCAGATAGATGGTATGTCATCAAAGATCAAGGAGGTCAAGATGTCTACTTCTGGCAAGACATGCTTGATCTTCTCTACATGATCTCTATGACATGAGAAGATAGTATGAGAGTCTGCGGGATCCTGACCAGATGATGAAGAGAGGCTTGGTCTTGATCCTAATGAGGACTATCAACACATCTGAAGAACTTCTTTGTTTTGGTAGCATCAGCTTAGGGAGTTTGTAAGGTAATATCAAAAGATTATAAGGCTGATGCAACCAAAGAATCAAAACAACCAAGGTCTTCATGCATGCTTGCACTGGACGTACAAGGTAGAAGTTGCTTTGGAAGTTTTACACTCTACATCAGAAATACTCTAAGTGTAAAATCTTTTGAAGCCAAAGTCCAAATCTTCCAAAACCAAAGATGAAGTCTTTCGAAGCTTCAGAAATAAAGTCTTTCGAAGCCATTTTGCTGTGAAGACTGATTTCTTTCGAAGACAGAGAAGACAAGCTTTCTCTGGTCCTTTTACATATAGCTGACACACTTTCCGCTATAACTCTGAAGACTCACCAACTTGTATGAGTTGGTGAAAAGTCCATGCTTTGTGAAGAGTAGAATAAGGTCCTTGTCTGTAACTTCCTACTTTGGTACCTGTAAACCTTTTTATATTAGAAAATGATGTGAGCTATGGCATGTCTATATCACTAGTCAAAAGGCAATCTGACTTTTGACTCTACATTGATCGTGTTGTCTAGATTAGTGTTTCCAACTGACTTTTTAAGTATTGACAGTTGTAGGATGTAGTATAAAGTGTCTGAGGTCCTTGTAATTCGAATGCTTTGTAACGCTTGTAATAGAACTTGAGGGCAATATACATCATCCTTGAAAATAATACTTGTCTGTTCTTGTTCTTAGTTCTGTCTCAACTGATTTACTTGTGTTCTTAGTATCATCAATATAAACCAGTTTCGTATTTGATCTATTAAGTGTTCTAAATCTCTCCTCATTATGAGACTGATTGTATTGACCTCCCTTAAACGATCCTGCAATTGGTATCAGAGCATT
The DNA here is from genome assembly GCA_025506505.1 of Flaveria sonorensis. Taxonomy (NCBI): domain Eukaryota; kingdom Viridiplantae; phylum Streptophyta; class Magnoliopsida; order Asterales; family Asteraceae; genus Flaveria; species Flaveria sonorensis. Next base: position 6,375,077 of record CM046437.1, read on the forward strand.
TTAAGCTCTTGATTGTAAGATCTCACCACTCTTAAATCCCTTCAGTTTCACGAATCACTTAACATCTCAATGGCAGCTATCACAAAGGCTGATATGGAAACTGGTACTATGACAAAGTCTCCACTGATCACTCCTGAGGACTTTGATACTTGGTGCCGAAAATGGAAGGCTTCATCAAGTCTCAAGACTCCAGATATGGGGATCTGTTGTCTATGGACCTCATGTACCATCCACCTCTTCAGCTGCTCTGGTGGTGGTAAGATAACAAATGATATGGCTGACTATTCTGAAGAGACTGGAAGAAGATTGATATAGATCAAAAGGCCATGACCGCCCTTCAAACTGCTCTTCCAATATCTATCTACAGAGGCTTCAAGAAGTGCAAGACCGCTACAGCTATGAATGCACTGAAGCTGATTTATGGGGTCTAATGAAGCTAAAGAGAACAAAAAGAGCCCTCTTGAAGCAGCAGTTTGAGAACTTCACCTTCAAAACAGGTGAAACCATGACTCAATAGTACTTCAGTATGTTGATATTGTGATACTCTAGCTGATATTGGAGTAGCTCTTGAGAACAAGAATAGAGAGGAAGTTCATGTCCTCTCTTCCTAGACAATGGACACACTATTGTGTGGTCATTAAGAGGACTGAGAACCTCAAGACCCTTACGCTCACTGAGTTGTATGGTATTCTCAATGGCTATCAGATGGATGACATGTAAAATCCATCTGGTAACTCCAACAATCAGCAGAGTTCAGCCCTCATGTGGTTGAAAGGGATTTGTAAGGCCTCGTTCCCGAAACGCTTACAGTCGGTCAGCATTGCATAAAACATATAAATCTCATCATTGCATTGGAAAATTAACTTTTCATTAATAATTAAAACATTCAAATCATCATATCATTTCATTTACATCCCCAAAATATATTAATACAATATTATCTCAAAATTTGGATGCCAGACTCAAACATTCCCAGTAGCTTATGCATCCATGCCTGCACCTCCTCAGCATCAACATACCTGCCAACTATTATGCATACAAAAGTCAGCGACGCTGAGTGAGTTCTAGTTTTCATAATAAAATAATTTACATTATGTTAAAACATATCGATTACTTCGTTCGTGATCACACATCATACGTAGATCTAGATAATAATTATATCTTCATCATCGTTCGTCTTTATTTCTTTATGAATCCTGCCTCATGCTATACCCCCGACTCATGCTAAAAAGTTGGTACTGTTCTGGGGTTTATAAATAAACCCATGATCATGCTCTAAAGCTGACACAACACTGGGGTACGCGATAAGGATCCCATCTTAACTCAAAAGATACACCCCTGCAGGACCGTTAAAGGTATTAAGCTTGCACTTAGTTAACACACTTAGGATGATCTTAAGATCACTTAACAATTCAAATAGGGAACTGTGAACTTTTACTAAAGATACAAGATAACACATGTAAAACAAGAACAAGAACACAAGATAAAATTTTCAAGAAAGTGTATATTGCTTCTCTAGTTCTATTACAAGTGTTGTACAAGTATGTCATTGAATACAAAACCGAAGACAACTTATACTACACCCTACAACCGTCAATATGCAAAAGACAGTTAGAAGTGACTAATCTAGACAACAAGATCAGCCTAAAGTCAAAAGCCGATTGCCTTTTGACTAGTGACTATGACATGCCATAGCACACTGACTTTCCTATTACAAAAAGCCAAAAAGGAACAAAAACAAAAACTTGCAGAGAAAGACCTTATCTACTTTATCATAAAGCATGGAAGTTTCACCAACTGATGATAGTTGGTGAACCACCAGAGCATGCAGTGGATAGTAATTACTTTATGATAAAGTTGATAGAAAAGGTATCTTTTCTCTCTCTCAGAAAAATCAGTCTTGTTTTAAACAGCTTCGAAGACTTTGTTTTGAGAGCTTCAGAAGACTTCAACTTTTACCTTCGGAAGAGTTGAGTCTTTGGCTTCGGAAGACTTTACACTTAGAGTATTTTCTAAGTTAAGTGTAAAGCTTCCGCAATAGTTTCTTCTGAACTTTGGCTTCGGAAGATTTACACTTAGCATTTTTCTTGAGTGTATAAAACTTCCAAAGCTGGTTTTTCTTTGTTTCAAAGTGCATGTTGAAGACTTGGTTGTTTGGTATCCTTTGGTTGCATCAGCCTCTTAACTTAAAGGTTCCTACAAACTCTCCCTAGGCTGATGCTACCAAAACAAAGAGGTTCTTCAGACTGGGATAGTCCATATGAGGATCCTTAGATTCCTTTCTTCATCAGCAGATCTGGATTCTTCAAACTCATGAAGTACCTTCTCATGTCATAGAGATCATTCAGAGGGAGGCAAGCATGTCACTTATGAAGTAGACATGTTGTTTCCTGATCTCTAGTGAAATACCATCTGTCTGGATCTTTAGCAAATGTCCAGGTAGAATTTCTCTTCTAAGAGAGAGGGGCTCTACTATGATAGGAGTTGGTTGAGGGTCCTCTTCATGCACTTCCTGATATTCTGACTTATCCTAAGGTTGGGAGGTGGATGCCTTTCTTCTTTTCTTCTTAGTTGATGATCTTCTTCTGGCCATCCTTTTAACTAAGAGGGTTGGTCTTCATACCAAGTTCTTTAGTGGATTCCCTTCAGTTGGGATCTCCTCTCTCCCAGTTTCAGAAGGAGAGGGAGGAGAACCCTACTGTAGGTTAGAAGATGAAGTTGGCTGTTGTGTAGCTTCAGGTGTAGGTGGTGTTGTCTCTATAGGTTCCACCTTTACCTCAACTTAGGTTGAGCTTGACTTGATGATGAATGAAGGTCCACAAGCTCTCCCCTTTTTATCTTCTGCTTGATCACCCTTATGTGCTCATCCATGTGGATAGAGACACTGGACCAAGCCTCCTTCCGAGAACCCATACAGCTTCAAGAAGCTCATCATCCTCTGCCTATCTGCAGACTTTTTCTGTTTCTGGATGATGGCTCTGGATTTTGTAGCTTTTTTTTTTTCCTTTGTTCTCCTTGCAGCTTGCCTTTCTTTTTTGGCTTGCTCTTCCAGCTGCTTATTGTATTCAAATAATATATAATCATAAGGCAAGGGAAGGAGTGCAGGTGCCTGATAGAGACCTGTGGCACTCAGGTAGTTGATCATTTTTAATCTTTCTTCTTCATCAACTACCTGAGGTTGTTCAGCAGCCACAGTCTCTGACTCAGGGACTTTTCTTGATCTGGGGAAGGACAGGAATGTTCTTTAAAGCCTTTTTCTCCTCATTTCTTCCTTGTGTTTAGGGTCAAGGCTGCATCCTCTGCTTCCTTCCTCTCCTTTGACAATTCAATGTCGGCCAGTTCATTTAACTCCTCCCTAAGGGGAGAGAGATGAGTTCATCTATGTTGAAGTTCCTGGTCCCCAGATAGTTGAGCCTGGCTACCCTTAATTCATCTTCTAGAGTGTTGGGTACAGGGGCAGCCAGAATTGCAGCTTGCATGAATCTCGGGGACCCACTTGAACTCTCTCCCCTCAGCTTCCTCTTCCTCTCTCTCTTTTCTTCTTCAATCTCTTCAGGAGTCATCTTCCTTTTGGCTTTGTCAATTGCAGATCTTGATGACTCAGCTGGGGAGAGCTTTGGCCTTCATTGCTTGATTCAGCAGCAGTCAAGCTCTGGCCAGAGAGAGGTTGTGAAGCACCATCACCAGCTGGTGCCTCACTGAGGGTATGGGGTGCTACTGAGGAGATCTTGTCTCAAGGTTCATAGTCTCAGCCTCTAGGCCTTCAGTCAAGGCTTTCCCTTCGAAGCTAATCTTGGGGTCTACCTCAACATCCAGTTGACCAAAGGCTTCAACTGCTAGCCTCTTGTATATGATTGTTGTTCTCCTTTTGAATTCTGCCAGCACCCATTCTTGAATTTGATTGGCTAGTCTGACAGCTTGTCTGTTATTGCTTGGTTGACAAGTGCCAGATCTACCAGATTTATACCCTCATAGAACTCAGGTTTGAAATGTTTAGATTCTAGTTGACCCTAAGCTCTAGAGAGACAAGAGCTTTCCTATCACTGTCATACCCCCAACCCCTGATTGGGTTCTCAGAAGGGGCAGACATTGCTCTTGGTATCCCTCCTCAAACAGATGTGAATTTGCAAGTCGAGATTCTATCTTGAGGAGGTTGCTGAGCATGGACAACTGCAAGATAGGATGGTGAGTCCTGTATGTCCATACTCAGGAAGAACTCCCAGGTTCTGTGGCTGTTAGAACTTCCTCCCCCTTTTTGGTAGCATCACCCTCATGCATAGGTGAGCTGGGGAAGTGATCCATAACATCCCAGTTCTTGTGACCTGGATGAGTTTGTCCTATGGTCTCTCGCTAACTGGCCCTTGAGATCGGTGATCTCAAGTTGCTGGTCATGGACCCTCCTTTGCAAGATAGTCACTGTGATTCAAGATGAGCTATCTTGAAACCAGTTGGGTGCAGATGTCTTCGAGTTGGTGCACCCTGAGTTTCAGACTCCCCTCATCTTCAGTTGAAGAATCATTAGGGGATGAAGGAGGTAAACCGAGGTCCGCTCCCTCACCCCAGCATGGGGTTCTTGGCTGCTGGATTTCCCCTGCCCCATGATAATGTCAGAGGCTGGGTTGCGTGGTTTAGTCTTAAAGATGTAATCACTGGCAATAGTGAGAGCCTCTTCCACATGGGTCTCCTAGACAATCACAGAAAGATCCACCTCAGTTTGGGGTGTCTGTGTGGGCTAGACATAGGTGAAGCAGGAGTACTCATCTCCCCTTGAGTGTGGGTAGAGAGGGAGAGTCATGGTACTCACTGAAACCCAAATCTTCATCAGAATAGAAGTCAAAGCTGGGAATGGGTTGGTTAAGATCAAGAGGCTGGGGATCGGTAGCTTTCCCCTAAAGGTTGATCACTAGAGTGTTGAGACTCAGAGTGATGGCTTAAGGCTATTTGTGGAGTTGTGAGCTCATCAGGCTGAGCATGAGGAACCTCAGCACTGATCTTTTGAAGAATGGGAGTGGTTTGCTTCTCAGGGGAAGTGGGAGCTCGAGTGTCCACTTCCTCATGTGTGGTTGTGATATGGGGCCTGCACATGCTCAATAGCAAGTGCAGGGGTTCGTTTGGATTTTCTAGTGTAGGTGATGGTTATTGTTGGCCTTGATGGTGGTTGAGAGGTAGAGGTGTTGGTTCCACTAGATGTTGCAGCTAGGATGTCACCTTGAGCAATGAGCTCAAACATTTTTGGGACAAGGGCTGTTTCTACCCCTGAGAACCCAACAGTTGGCTTTTTCAATATCATGAAAATGTCGGGCCTCATGTGTGCAAGTTTAAGAACATTACCTGTTCCCCTCAACTGTGGTCCCAATTCACAGTTGAGAATGTGTTGAACATACCAGGGGAACATGTAATATTCTAAGAATCCAAATTTGCTAGTAAATTTGTAAATACAACTGAGAGTACCTGAATTTGACCCCTGGAACCATCCCATGGACAATGAAGAGAGGTCTTCTGGAATCTGGTCCCATCCTCCATGTTTGTTGGATAAGCTGTTGGATGTCGACATGGAGGAGTATTTCCATTGGAATGAGACCTTCCCCTTCCTGAGGTCTTGACTGAAAAGTCACCTTCATATCCCTCTGCTCAAAGGATTGTTGACAGCAGCTTTTGGAAAGGACAGTCTCACCTGCTCATCATCCAGCTGCAAATGGGTTGTTATAATGGCTGGAGTGATAAAAACCGTCCTCCCCTGCACTGTGGCAGAAAGTGCCTTCTCCCCGTCCATGGTGACCTCTTGACAGTCCGTCAGAACTCAAGTAACTGATCCTCATAGAGAGGAAGATCGATTTTAAGGGAGGTGAAGTAGTGAGACAAAGAAAGATACCTATAAACATCTGAGAAGCTTGGATCCTTCTCAGAGTTTAACAGGGCAACTTGATTATGTACCTGTGTAGGTGCATGGAAATCCGGGTCGTTACATGATCAAGATTCGCCATTTGAAGAAGCTTTGTAGTGAAGGAAGGAAGAAGAAGATGAAATTAGGGGTAATTTTAGGGTAAGAAACAATGAGAGTAAGAGATGAAATAGAACCGTTTGGAAAGATATACTCTGGATTTGAGACAAAGTTATGACAAAAGATAAACTTGAAATCCGCAAGTGGGTTCTACTTCTGAAAAAGGCGCCCAAAAGTTAGTTTTCTTGGAAGTGGTAAAAGCTTCCGAAGGCAATTTGGTTTCGGAAGCTTTGCAATCAAAGCTTCCGAAGGCAATTTTGCTTCGGAAGATATTTAAAGAGTTTTGAATTTTGGCTTCGAAGAAATAAATGAGTCTTCCGAGACTAAATTGCTTTCGGAAGAAATTTGTTCCTAAAATGCATTTAAGTACTTATACCAAAATTTAAGCTTCGGAAGATACTTCAAGAATTTCTTCCGAAGGTAAATCTCAGATAATTATTTAAACGATTTAAAGACATAATTTCTTCCGAAGACAACTTTTGCTTCTTCTAAGGTAAATTTTCATCATTCTAAGAGATATTATTTTAAAAGTTCATTTTTCTTCCAAAGAGAACTGGGCTTATGAAGTGATCTAATAGACAACCTAGGACAAATAGTTTTAGGAAATAAAATTGATTAAGTTATTAAGAAAAATATATTCAAAGTTAATCATCCCAATAGCTGATACAAGATACTTAAATCTTTGTTCATCAAAAGCTTTTGTGAACAATCAGCATATTGTTCATTTGTGTTAACTTTGATTAGTTTTATCAAACCCTTTTCAAAATTATCTCTAATCAGATGATACCTGATATTGATGTTTTGGTCCTTGAGTGCTGCATAGGATTCTCTGTAATAGAGATGGCACTGTTGTTGTCTATGTGGATGGGAGTCTCTTTTGAAATTGAACCCATAGTCTAGCATCTGATTTGAATCCAAAGCACTTGAGCACAGCAGCTGGCAGCAGCAATGTATTTAGCTTCAGCAGTTGATGCAGACACACAGGATTGCTTCTTGCATTGCCAAGAGACTATCCTTCCACCCAGGAACTGACACCCCCCAGATGTGGACTTTGTAGTCATGTTGCAGCCACCATAATCACTATCTGTATAAGCATACATTAAAGTTGAATCCTTTGGATACCAAAGGCCTAGATTTGGAGCACCTTTGAGATATCTAAGAATCCTTTTGACAGTGATTAGGTGTGACATCTTGGGGTTGGCTTGATATCTTGCACATATGCATGTGGCAAACATGATATCAGGCCTGCTAGCAGTAAGATACATAAGTGACCCAATCATAGCCCTGTAGAGAGGTTTATCAACACACTCCCCCTCAAGATCATGACCAAGGGAGTGGTTTTTGGCTATGGGTGTCTTTGCAACCTTACAGTCATTCATCTTGAATCTTGTAAGTATGTCCTGTACATACTTTGACTGACTGATGAAGATGCCATCTTCAACCTGCTTCACTTGAATTCCTAGAAAGAAATTGAGTTCCCCCATGGCACTCATTTCAAATCTATTCTTCATCAGCATCTCAAAGTCTTTGCAGAGCTTTGGATTAGTTGAACCAAAGATGATGTCATCTACATATATCTGAATTAGCAATGTGTCATTCCCTGTATCTTTGATGAAGAGAGTCCCATCAATAGTACCTCTTTTGTATTCATGTTGACAGAGATATGTTGATAGTGTCTCATACCACTTTCTTGGAGCTTGATGCAGTCTATAAAGGGCTTTATCAAGCTTGCAGACATAATCAGGATGATCTGGGTCTACAAAGCCAGGTGGTTGTTTTATATAAACTTCTTCATCAATCACCCCATAGAGAAAGGCACACTTCACATCAAGCTGGTAGACTTAAATCCTTGGATGCAGCATGAGCCAGAAATATTCTTACAGCTTCAAGTCTTGCAACAGAGCAAAGACATCAGTGTAATCAATCCCTTCTTCTTGAGTGTATCCTTGGACAACCAGTCTAGCCTTGTTCTTGATGATGATCCCTCTATCATCTTTCTAATCCTGAATACCCATTGGTACCTATGACAGACTTCCCTTGAGGAGAGGCATAAGTACCAAACCTTCTGTCTTTTGATTTGAAGCAACTCTTCTTGCATTGCTTCAATCCAGCTTCCATCCTTCAAAGCCTCATCACCTTTCTTAGGCTCAAATTGGGATAAGAAACAAGAATGTAGACAAACATGGCTGTCATGAGGTTTGTCCTCTTGTTCTCACCCCTGAGACAACATTTCCAATGATGTTGGTGGTGGGATGAGACTTGTGGATCCTAAGTTGAGGAATCACAGCAAGTTGGTTGGACAGATCTAAATTTGAGAAATTCTAATCTGGCAATGAGGTTTCTCCCACCACATCAGCACACTTATCAAGAGAAACTTGATCCAATGAGTGTGTGACATCATTCAAGTTGTCTTAATAAAGTGGTTATCAGCATCAAGAAATTCTTGATCACTGTCACCACCTCCAGTTCCTCCTACATTTGAAGTTCCTTCTCCTGAATTCTGAGCCTCTGAGCTGGAATTTGAAGGCAATTCATTTGAATCAGCAGTATTTTTCATGCTAGTGCTAATGGGAGCTTCAATTGCAGGGTTAGTCACCACTGGAGCTGAAGTAGTCTTCTTGTTTGGTCTTCTCAGCTCAAATCTTGGATCAGGATCTTTTGTTGACCTGTTATCTGTAGATCTTGAAACATTCTCATAAGATTTGTTAAACAGTTGGTAACTAAGTCAAGATCAAACAGCCAATCCGGACCGGAACCTTTTACATAGGGTGTGAGTTCATTGAAGGTCATTGGCTGACTCCTCAATGATTCTAGTTCTGAGATTGTATACTCTATAAGTCTTAGCTTGAGAAGAGTATCCAACAAAGTGTCCATCATCTGATTTCTCAGCAAACTTGGCTATTTTATCTTTGGTATTCAAGATGGTGCAAGGACATCCAAATGTTCTGAGAAAACCAATGAATGGTATCCTTTTGTGCCATAGTTCATAAGGAGTCTTACCATGTGTTTTAACTACCAAAACTCTATTCTACACATAGCAGGATGTGTTGATAGCCTCTGCCCAGAAGGTGATGGGTAGTTTAGTGTCAGACAACATGGTTCTTGCAGCTTTAATAAGTGTCCTGTTTCTCCTCTCAGCAACACCATTTTGCTGAGGAGTCCTGGGAGCACTGTATTGTCTTGAAATACCTTTTCATCACAAAATGTATCAAATATTTGGTTTTTGAATTCTATTCCTTGATCACATCTTATGATTTTAACCTTGTGATCAGATTGATTCTCATTTTTCAGAATGAAATTCTTTAAGATTTCAGGAGTTTCATCCTTAGTTCTAAGGAAAACACCCAAGTGAATCTTGTGAAATCATCTGTGATCACCAAACAGTATGAGGTCCTTCCTAAACTCATTACACTGGTAGGGCCAAACAGATCCATATGTAACAAGTGTAGGGGAGTAGTGATAGAGTTCATTTCCTTTGGCTTGTGAGACACTTTGTGTTGCTTCCTTTTCAGGCATGCAACACAGTGGTCATCACTTGTAAACTCTTTCTTTGGCATTCTAGTTACCAAATCATTCTTAATCAGTTTATTAATGTTCTTAAAGTTTACATGGCACATTCTTTTATGCCAAAGGAAAGACTCATTACTATTTGCTTTAGATAGAAAGCAAGAAATCTCTCCAGAGGGAGATGTTTCCTGCAAGTCCATCTTGTACATGTTCCCTTTCCTGGGGGCTCTGAGCAAAATATGCTCTTAAGGAATGTCAACCCCGGGCTTGAGAACAATGCATTCATGCTTAATAAAGAGCATGTGATGTTTTTGGTCACAAAATTAGGACACACTCAGAAGATTGTATCCAAGCTCCTTAACACAGTTTACCTTCTTAGTGCTGAGCTTACTATTTGTAACCTTGCCCCTCCCAGTGATGTAACCTCCTGCATCTCCTCCAAAAGCAACTGGTCCTGCATCAATTCTTTCAAAGTTTTGAAGTAAGGACTCATTGCCAGTCATGTGCCTGGAGCAGCCACTATCAATGATCTAGATATTTCTGTTGGTCTTTAGCTGTCCTTACAAAAAATAGATGATTTAGTTACATTTGGAAACCCAAGCCTCATTGGTCTTGGGCTTATAAAATTCAGATGAAGGCAATGAAATAGTAAGTGATCCTATATTTAGGCTTTGAGGATCATTTGTTGTTGCTGAAGAGGAGCTTTCAGCCACATGGTCTTCCTTCATCTTCCACACCACCTTTGGAAGATTGAGCTTGACCTTCAAAGCTTTGAAAGCTTTGGTAACTTCGGAAGATTTGGTGACTGGACATCAAAATATCTTGCCTTCACTGCAGCAAGCTTCAGTGCTTCGGAAGCATTCCTTTCTACCGAAACCAACTTTCCTTCCGAAGGCAACTTTTTATTTGCCTTCTTCTTCATTTTGGAGCTTCCGAGGGAAACAGATTTTCCTTTCGAAGCTGTTTGTTTCTTCTTCTTCTCAGAAGTTTTCTTCTTGATCATGTGGATAGTACTCTTGGGATTGTATTGACAATCCGTAGCCAGATGTGAAGTACTACCACACATAACACAATTCAAATCTTTTCTTCTTAGAGTCTTCTTTCCCAAAGAAGACTGACCTTGAACACTTTCCTTTTCTTTCTCCACCTTTTCAGATGATGCAGTAGGCTTCTTAGGGTGAAGCTTGCTCTTTGAAATGGATGGTTCAGGCTGTGCAGTAGTGACACACAGCTGATCAGTCTTCTTGTTGTTGCTGGAGTGAGTTGAAGCTGAAGTAGAACTCTTAGCACTAGAATTCTTGACAGGATCTTCAGCTTTCATCACCTTGAACTCTGCAGAGATAAATACTTGTTTCTGTTTGGGATAAAAGGTGGTCTTGATCCCTTAAGCTTTTCTGGATCTTCTCTTTGCTCTTCTGATCAAGTTCTTTTTCTTGGTTTTGCTCAAACCAGCATCTTTTTCCTCCTTAGGAGCATGGTGACGCTTTTTGGATTGACACTCTTCACTCACCTCAGAGTCATCCCTTACCTTCTCCTCTTCATCCTCTTCATTACTGGGTTCTATGGATGGCAGTTCATCTTGACCAGTTCTAAACCTTAGAGTTCTAACTGATAGTAGAGTGTGTGGAGGAGCTATCTCACTAGATCCCAGTCCCTGCTTATTCTGATAACACACTTCAAGAACACTTTTGTAGCCATCTGCTGGACTATCTCCATGTACTCCAGATCATCTGGATGGATACAGTCCAGGTCTTCAAAAGTGAAAATAAAGTTGCCTGAACTTTCATCAGTAGAGACAAAAGCTTGAGAAGAACTTGTCTCTTGGAATGGACTTCCTTGGATGTAGCTCTCTCTGGTGTCTCTGGGAAGGTGATGAAAGGACCCTTTTATGAGGTTTTAGGGTAGCAGATGAGATGATGCTATGGTTCTCTGCTATCCTTTTCAACCACATGAAGGGCTGAACTCTGGTGAGTGTTGGAGTTACCAGATGAATTTTGCATGTTCATCTCCATCTGGTATCCACTGAGTATCCCATACAACTCAGTGAGAGTGAGGGTCTTGAGGTTTTCAGTCCTCTTAATGACCACATAGTAGTATGTCCATTGTGTGGGAAGAGAGGACATGAACTTCCTTACAATATCCTTGTTCTAAATAGTTACCCCAACATCAACCAGAGTATCCACAATCTCAACATACCTGAACTATTGAGTCATGGTCTCACCTGTCTTGAAGGTGAAGTTTTCAAACTACTGCTTCAGGAGATCCTTCTTGTTCTCCTTGGCTTCATTTGAACCCTCATACATCAGTTTCAGTGCATCCCATAGTTGTTTAGCAGTCTTGCACTTATTGAAACCTCTGTAGATGGAGTTTGGAAGAGCATTTTGGAGGGCTGTCATGGCTTTCTGATCAACATAAATTCTTTTCCAGTCTTCATCAAAAAAGTCAGCCCTCTCCTTTGGTATCATGCCACCACCAGTAGCAGCTGAAGAGGTGCATGGTACATGAGGTCCATTGACAACAGACTCCCACATCCTGGAATCTTGAGACTTGATAAAGCCTTCCATTCTTTGACACCAAGTGTCAAAATCCTCAGGAGTGATCAGTGAGGACTTTGTCATAGTTCCAGTTTCCATATCAGCTTTGGAGATAGCTACCATTTGAAGAGTTAAGTGATGTGTGTAACTAAGAGGATTTGAAGATGGTGAGATCTTACAATCAAGAGCCTGGAATGCTCTGATACCAAATGCAGGACCGTTAAAGGGTACTTAAGCTTGCACTTAGTTAACACACTTAGGAGGATCTTAAGATCACTTAACAATTCAAATAGGGAACTGTGAACTTTTACTGAAGATACAAGACAAACACAAGTAAAAACAAGAACAAGAACACAAGATAAAATTTTCAAGGAAGTTGTATATTGCTTCTCTAGTTCTATTACAAGTGTTGTACAAGTATGTCATTGAATACAAGAACCGGAGACTACTTATACTACATCCTACAACCGTCAATATGCAAAAGACAGTTAGAAGTGACTAATCTAGACAACAAGATCAGCCTAAAGTCAAAAGGAAGATTGTCTTTGACTAGTGACTATGACATGCCATAGCACACTGACTTTCCTATTACAAAAGCCAAAATGGAACAAAAACAGAAACATGCAGACAAAGACCTTATCTACTTTATCATAAAGCATGGAAGTTTCGCCAACTGATGATAGTTAATGAACCACCAGAGCATGCAGCGGACAGTAAGTTGCTTTATGATAAAGTTGATAGAAAAGGTATCTTTTCTCTCTCTTTAGAAAAAAATCAGTCTTGTCTTTAAACAGCTTCGGAAGACTTCATCTTTTACCTTCGGAAAAGTTGAGTCTTTGGCTTTGAAAGACTTTACACTTAGAGTATTTTCTAAGTTAAGTGTAAAGCTTCCGCAACAGTTTCTTCTAAACTCTGGCTTCGGAAGATTTTACACTTAGCATTTTTCTTGAGTGTGTAAAACTTCCGAAGCTGGTTCTTCTTTGTTCCAAAGTGCATGTTGGAAGACTTGGTTGTTTTGGTATCCTTTGGTTGTATCAGCCTCTTAACTTCAGATGTTCCTACAACCCCCGACTCATGCTAAAATACTGATACTGTGCTGGTGTTCGTAACAAACCCCCGACTCATGCTAAAAAGCTGATACAGTACCGGGGTGAGCAACAAATATCTCATCGTTCTTTACTTCCATTTTCCTCATTCGTTATCTTTCACTTTCATTACGTAATACTTTACTTATGTACATGAGTATAACATACCACGTAAAGTCACGTCATATACATAACTTGGAACAACATCATCATCATAACAGCACACAATGCAAACACATCATAAACAAGCATAGGCCACCATAAAACATCATTTCTTAGCACTTAAACTCTGCTTCCCAAAATTCCAGAAAATCCTAAGTCCCCAAAGAATGCGGTTGAGCAAGAACAAATGCGGATGAACAAAAGCAAATGCAGATGAACAAATGCGGATGAATGTCCAAAGAAATGATGGTAGAACAAATGCGGATGAACAAATCTCAGAAAATATTCTATATGTCCAAAGAAATACTGGTAGAACAAATGGGGATGTGCATAAACAAATGCGGATGAACTGTAGCAAATGCGGATGAACTCCAACAAATGCGGATGAACAAAAACTAATGCTGATGAACAAAACCAACCTGCAATGCAACTTATGCCATTTCTAGTTCCTAATCATCATTCTAACACATCCTTAACATATATCTATCATGCAACACACTTAGAACATACTTAAACATCATACACATCTTAGAAAACGTCTAAAAACATACACTAACAACACCCAGTCGCACACCATGTTAAAATTCATAGTTTGGTTTAGAAAACCTTCTGCCCCGTATGCATAACAGCCCCAAACATTTAAAAAACTAGTAAAAGAGAGGATCTAGAACTCACCTTGAATAGCTTTTGAGTAGAACACCTCAAACCCGAGAACCCACTTGAAGTTCCAGCACCTAAAACCTACGAAAACGAGCACTAAACACCAAAAACTCGGTCCAGAAGCTAGAACCCAACAGAAAACCAGGATGAAACACTTGAAAACCTTACCTTTCTTGAAGAACTTCTACTTTCTCTCTCTAGAAAATAGTTGAGAGCTTCTCTCTCTCTCTACCTGAAAGTTGAATATTGTGGGGGAGAAAGTATGGCAGCCCTTTCTAATTTTAAACCCCACTATGTGCAAGTTTGGTCCTTGCATGCTTTTAACCCTTTGCTTTTGAACTAACTTCCTGTTTGCTCCTTTACTTTACGTTTCTTTTCTTTTTCTGAAATTTTGGGTTTTACAAGTCCACCACCCTTATATAGGTTTTGTCCCCGAAACCTGTCACTCCTTAATGAGATCTGGGTAGTGCCATCTTATTTCTTCCTTTGATTTCCCAAGTGGCCTCCATTCCTTCAATGTAACGACCATAGCCGCCACTTTAGAGAACCTTTTGGATAATTACCCTATAGTACTCACCAAACCCAAGAAACTACGAATCTCAGATGGCATCCTTAGAGACTTCCATTGCATCACCGCCTTAACCTTTGTCAGGTCTACCATAATCCCTTCAGGATTAACCACATGACCCAAAGGCTGAACCTCGCATAACTAGAACGCACACTTGGAGAACTTGGCGTACAACTTCTCCCTTCAAAGAGTATTCAGCACTTCCCGGATGTGACCGACGTATTCTTCTTCACTCTATGAATAACTCAGAACATCATCAATGAACACAGTCACTGACTTATGTAACATAGGTCGGCACACCCAATTCATCAGATTCTTAAAGCAGTTGGCGCGTTAGTTAAACAAAAGGACATCGTAAGGAACTCGTAGTGTCCATAACACGTACGAAAAGCTGTTTTAGGAATATCCTGCCCATCCACCTCAATTGATGGCAACCAGATCGGAAATATATCCTCGAGAACCAACTGACACCTTGGAGTTGATCAAACAAATCATCAGTCCTTGGTAACAGATACCGATTCTTCACCGTCAACTTGTTCAACTCACGATAGACGATGCACATCCTCATGCTACCGTCCTTCTTCTTCACAAACAAGACCGGAGCACTCCAGGGAGAGATACCCGGTCGGATGAACCTCTTATCCAGCAACTCTTGCAGCTGAGTCATCAATTTCTTCATCTTGAAGGGGCTAATCGATACGGTGCCTTGGCAATAGGTTGGGCACCAGGTATCAATTCGATCGGGAACTCGATCTCGCGGTCAGCTAGCGCACCTGATAGATCTTCGGGAAATACGTTAGGGAAGTCACACACGACCGGTACGACGGACCATCGTGATACTGAAACATCCAGATCTTTCACATAAGCCAGGTAGGCACTACATCCACACCTCATGCACTTCTCTGCCACCACCATTGAAATTACCTTCGAAACCATACTGACCCTATCGCCGTAAATCATCACCGAACTCCCACCAGGCGCGGTTAAACAAATCATTTTCTTATGATGCACGGTGTTTGCCACATTGGCTGTTTACCAATCCATCCCTAGAACCACATTGAATCCACCTAGGGGCATCATGAATAATTTAGCAGGGAAGCTATGGCCTTCTAACTCTATGTCATAATCCTCTATGGCATCTGATATCCTACTGGACTTACTTATAGCAGTTTCTACCCCGAGTGGCTAATCGGTTTTTCTACTCCTAACGGGCAACTTATCACAGAAGGCAGTAGAAATAAAACTCCTACTAGCACTGGAATTAAAAAGTACAGAGGCATAAGTTTTGTTTACTTGAAATGTACCTGACGTAACGTCGGGATCTACCCTAGCCTCCTCCCGGGTCATAGTGAATGCTCTGACCTTCATCCTCAACTCTCCTTCTCAGCCCCTTTCTTTGCCCCGGAGCTCTCAGCCCTCGACTTCTTGCGGTCTCTGCTCATGTGCCTAGTCTCGCCATAGCCGTAACATATAGCCATCCGATAATCCCTTACCATGTGGCCCTCCTTCCCACACTGAATGCAAATGTTAAATCCCCACTTACACTCCCCCTTGTGGCCTCTCCCACACTTCTTGCATGCCTCTTCCTTCCATGTTATCATTTTTCAATCATCGACTCTCATCATCTTACCTCCAGACACAAATCCACCATCATTATCTCGCCTCCCATTCCCATTCCTAACATTGTCCTGCTTCTTCTCCACCTCCACCATCACCACCGCCTCTTGCTCGTCATACAGTCTCCCTACTAGGTAGACCACCGACATAAACGTACCTGGCCGAGCACCGATCAGATGTCTGTGGATATCTGCCGGAAGACCTTGGATGTACCTCTTGATCTTTCATGACACAGACGTCACCTGATCTGGCACCAGCCTTGCCATCTCATTAAACTTCGTTGTATACTGCTGGTGTGTCATGGTTCCCGCCTCCAACTGCAGGAACTCCCTCTCGACCTTATTAAGCTCCCTATGAGGACAAACCTCCTCAATCACTAGCTTCTTAAGCTCACTCCACCTCATCCTCCTAATCGCCCTACTACCCTCGGCCTGGACAATGTTGTCCCACCAACATAAGGTAGAATCCACAAACGAGTGGGTAGCAAACTTCACCTTCTGATCCCCTCGGCATTCACTGAAATCAAGTACCACCTCCATCTCTCTCACCCATTGGTGAGCAGTAGCAGCACTCCCATTCCCATCAAACATTGGGGGCTTGCAACTTTGGAATGCCCTATAGTTGCACCCCTTCGCAGTTTCCCGCACTGCTTCCTCTTCCTCACCGCCACTGGAGATAACCATCTCAGTTTCTGGTTGCTCCATCTCCCCTGAACCTCCTCCTTCGCCCCCTCCCTAGCAGTTTTCCTCTTCTCCTCTTTCTGCTTCTTCTGATCCTCCCTTACAGCTCTAATAACCTCGGTCACCACAAACGGCAGAATCGTCTGCATGACCTGACGAACTTCCTCCACTATTGCCTCCTTCTTTGAGGCACTCTTATCCTCAACGTCAGGGTGATGAGGCTTGGGCTCTTCAGGAGCCATTTCGGCAGTCTTTGCCCTGTTCCTAGTGACACGTGGCCCAACACCACGTCCGACACGTACTCCAGCTCGGGAAGCCTTCGAAGATCTACCACCAGCCATCTCTAAGCACTACAAATTCAAACACCAACACGGTCATTCAAGGTAATAGCTCAGATTATGTCAAGTATAGTAAGTCCCTAATTACAGTGGTCAGTTGTGATTAGCCACTTACTTTACTATTTATTTTCCAAGCATTCCTTATCCTGACTACATCAGTATCCAAATCTACAAGGAGAACACAAGCCACATAACACGCGCACAAAATTCCCTTTTATTAACCTTCATAAAACGTTTACAGAAAACCTTTACCTGCAGGCATGTAGCTACTAGGACTAGCATCCCTTTCCCTTTCGTTCTATTCTCAGTTTAGGTTTTTGAAAATATTTTACCCAATTCTCTTAAACTTTGGCTCTGATACCAACTTGTAAGGCCTCGTTCCCGGAACATTTACAGTCGGTTAACATTGCACAAAACATATAAAACTCACCATTTTGTAGTGGAAATTTAACTTTTCATTAATAATTAAAACATGTCAAATCATCATATCATTTTATTTACACTCCAAAAATGTATTAATACAATATTATCTCAAAATATGGATGCCAGACACAAAACATTTCCAGTAGCTTATGCATCCATGCCTGCACCTCCTCAACATCAACAATACCTGCCAACTATTATGCATACAAAAAGTCAGCGACGCTGAGTGAGTTGTAGATTTCATAATAAAATACTTTACATTATGTGAAAACATATCCATTACTTTCATTCGTGATCACACATCATACGTACATCTAAATAATTATTATTATCTTCATCATTGTTCATCATCATTCGTCTTTTACTTCTTTATGAATCATGCCCGACTCATGCTAAAAAGTTGGTACTGTGTCGGGGTTTATAAATAAACCCCCGACTCATGCTCAAAAGCTGACACAGCACCAGGGTACGCGACAAGGATCCCTTCTCAACTCATATGCTACACCCTCGACTATGCTAAAAAGTTGATACTGTGTCGGGGTTCGTAAACAAACCCCCGACTCATGCTAAAAAGCTGATACAGTACCGGGGTGAGCAACAAAGATCTCATCGTTCAATACTTCCATTTTCATCATTCGTTATCTTTCACTTTCATTGCGTAATACTTACTTACGTACATGAGTATAACATACCACGTAAAGTCACGTCATATACATAACTTGGAACAAGATCATCATCATAACAGCACACAATGCAAACACATCATAAACAAGCATAGGCCACCATAAAACATCATTTCTTAGCACTTAAACTCTGCTTCCCAAAATTCCAGAAAATCTTAAGTCCCCAAAGAAATACGGATGAGCAAGAACAAATGCGGATGAACAAATGCAGATGAAAGTCTTCAGAAAATATTCTAAGTGTCCAAAGAAATGCTGGTAGAACAAATGTAGATGAACAAATCTCAGAAAATTTTTGTAAGTGTCCAAAGAAATGTTGGTAGAACAAATGGGGATGAGCATAAACAAATGCGGATGAACTGTAGCAAATACGGATGAACTCCAACAAATGCGGATGAACAAAAACTAATGCGGATGAACAAAACCAACCTGCAATGCAACTCATGCCATTTCTAGTTCCCAATCATCATTCTAACACATCCTTAACATAGATCTATCATGCTACACACTTAGAACATACTTAAACATCATACACATCTTAGAAAACGTCTAAAAACATACACCAACAACACCCAGTCGCACACCATGTTAAAATTCATAGTTTGGTTTAGAAAATCTTCTGCCTCGTATGCATAACAGCCCCAAACACTTAAAAACTAGTAAAAGAGAGGATCTAGAACTCACCTTGAACAGCTTTCAAGTAGAACACCTTAAACCCGAGAACCCACTTGAAGTTCCAGCACCTAAAACCCATGAAAACGGGTACTAAACACTAGAAACTCGGTCCAGAAGCTCGAACCCAACAGAAAACCGGGAAGAAACACTTGAAAACCTTACCTTTCTTGAAGAACTTCTACTTTATCTCTCTAAAAACCGGTTGAGAGCTTCTCTCTCTCTCTACCCGAAAGTTAAATGTTGTGGGAGAGAAAGTATGGCAGCCCTTTCTTATTTTAAACCCCACTATGTGCAAGTTTGGCCCTTGCATGCTTTTAACCCTTTGCTTTTGAACTAACTTCCTGTTTGCTCCTTTACTTTTCTTTCTTTTCTTTTCTTTTTCTGAAATTTCCGGTGTTACAGGATTGCAGAGAACCACAGCACCATCTCATCTGCTACCCTGACAACTCACAAAAGGGTCCTTTCATCACCTTCCCGGAGACACCAAGAGAGAGCTACATCCAAGGAAGCCCATTCCAAGAGACAAGTTCTTCATAAGCCTTTGTGTCTACTGATAAAAGCACAGCCAACTTTCTCTTCACCCTTGAAGACCTGGACTATATCCATCTAGATGATCTGGAGTATATGGAAATAGTCCAGCAAATGGCTCTTCTCACTCATAGAGCCAAGATGTTCTACAAGAGGACAAGGAGGAAGTTTCCCAGCAATATGTCTAGTGGAAAGTTTGGGCTAGACAAAGGCAAGGTGAAGTGTTACAACTGTAACAAAATGGGACACTTTGCAAGAGAATGCAAGGCACCAAAGTCAAATAGTGGCCAAGCACAAGCTAGGACAAACTACATAGAGGGAGCTCACCAGAATGAGATTCCCAAGCAGTATGTTGCAATTGCTATTGAAGAAGGAGGCTTTGACTGGAGCTTTCAGGTTGAGGATGCATCTCCAAACCAAGCACTGATGGCAGAGGCAGTTAACACTGCCTGCTATGTGCAGAACAGAGTTTTAGTGGTTAAGATTCTTGGTAAGACTCCTTATGAGCTGTGGCACAAAAGGAGACCATTTATTGGTTTCCTTAGGTCATTTGGATGTCCTTACACCATCTTGAATACCAAAGATCAAGTAGCCAAATTTTAAAGAAATCAAATGATGGACTCTATTGAATACTCTTCCTAAGCTAAGGCTTATAGAGTATACAATCTCAGAACTAGAGTAGTTGAGGAGTCAGCCAATGTGACCTTTAATAAGCACACTCTAAGTGTTAAAGGTTCTAGTCCTTGTTGGCTATTTGATCTTGATTTAGTTACCAACTGTTTAAACAAGTCTTGTGACGATGTTTCAGGATCTACAGGTAACATATCAACAGGAGATCCTGACCCAAGATTTGAGCTGAGAAGACCAAGCAAGAATACTACTTTAGCTCCAGTGGTAACTAACCCTGCAAATGAATATCCTATCAACATAAACTTGACAAATTTAGCTGATACATTTGAGATGCCTTCAAATTCCAACTCAGAGGTTCAAAACTCAGGTGAAGGAGCTTCAAATGTATGAGGAAATAGAGGTGGTGATAGTCATCAAGAATTTCTTGATGTTGATAACCATTCCATAGAAGACAACATAAATGATGTCACACACTCATTGGATCAAGTCTCACTTGATAAGTATGCTGATGTGGTGGGTGACACTCCATTGCCAGATCTAAATTTCTTTAACTTAGATCTTTCCAATCAACTTGTTGTGATCCCTCAACTAAGGATCCACAAGTCACACCCTACCATAAACATCATTGGAAATGTTGATACAGGGGTGAGAACACGAGGACAAACCCATGATAAAAATGTTTGTCTATACTCTTGCTTCTTGTCACAAATAGAGCCAAAGAAAGTTGATGAGGCTTTGAAAGATGGAAGCTGGGTTGAGGCAATGCAAGAGGAGCTGCTTCAATTCAATAGACAAAAGGTTTGGAACCTATATCCTCTTCTTCATGGGAAGACTACCATAGGAACCAAGTGGGTTTTAGGAACAAGAAGGATGATAGAGGACTTGTCATCAAGAACAAGGCAAGACTAGTTGTTCAAGGGTACACACAAGAAGAGGGAATTGATTACACAGATGTTTTTGCTCCTGTGGCAAGACTTGAAGTAGTAAGAATATTCCTGGCTTTTACTGCATCCAAGGATTTCAAGGTCTACCAACTTGATGTCAAGTGTGCTTTTCTGTATGGAGTGATTGATGAAGAGGTGTATGCCAAACAACCACCTGGCTTTGCAAACCTAGATCATCCTGATTATGTCTGTAAGCTTGATAAAGCTCTTTATGGGCTACAATAAGCTCCAAGGAAGTGGTATGAGACACTATCTCAGTATCTCTATCAACATGGTTACAAGAGGGGTACTATAGATGGAACTCTCTTCATCAAAGGAATAGGCAATGACTTAATGCTGGTTCAAGTATATATGGATGACATTATCATCGGGTCAACTAATCCAAATCTCTAGAAAGACTTTGAGAGGCTAATGAAGAATAGGTTTGAAATGAGTGCCATGGGGAACTCAATTTCTTTCTAGGAATTCAAGTGAAGCAATTTGACAATGGCACCTTTATAAGTCAGTCAAAGTATGTACAAGACATACTTACAAGATTCAACATGATTGAATGCAAGGTTGCTAAGACACCCATAGCTAGAAACCACTCCCTAGGACTTGATCTTGAGGGGGAGTGTGTGGATGAACATCTTTACAGGGCTATGATTGGGTCTCTTATGTACCTCATAGCCAGCAGGCCTGATATCATGTTTGCCACATGCATCTGTGCAAGATATCAAGCCAACTCCAAGATGTCACACCTGGTTGCTGTCAAGAGGATTCTTAGATATCTCAAAGGTGCTCCTAAGTTTGGCCTTTGGTATCCAAAGAGTTCTGACTTCAATCTGTATGCTTATACAGTTAGTAACTTTGGTGGTTACAACATGACTGCATAGTCTACATCTAGGGGATGTCAATTCCTTGGTGGAAGGATTGTCTCATGGTAATGCAAGAAACAATCATGTGTCTCTGCATCAACTGCTGAGGCTGAATACATTATTGCTGCACGCTGCTGTGCTTAAGTGCTTTGGATTCAGAATCAGATGCTAGACTATGGATTCAACTTCAAAGAGACTCCCATCCACATAGACAACAACAGTGCTATCTCTATTACAAAGAATCCTGTGCAGCACTCAAGGACCAAACACATCAATATTAGGTATCATTTGATTAGAAATAACTTTGAGAAGAGATTAATTAAACTAGTCAAAGTTAACACAAATGAACAATATACTAATCTATTCACTAAAGCTTTTGATGAAAAGAGATTCAAATATCTTGTATCTGCTATTGGGATGATTAACTTTGAGTAGATTTTCTTAAAACTTAAATCAACTTTATTTCTAAATTCTGAGAATATCTTCCGAAGCTTAAATATGCTTCTAAGTACTTACATGCATTTGAAAGACAAATATATTCTGAAAGCAATTAAGTCTTGGAAGATTTATTCTCTTAGAATAAAACTTCCAAGTCTTAATATCTTTCAAAACCAAATATGTGTCGGAAGACAAATTCTCCAAGTATTTTCTTCCGAAGCCAAATTTTCACAACTCTTAAGAATATCTTCCAAAGCCAAATTGACTTCAGAAGCTTTTTCTTACAACTTTCAAAGTAAAATTACCTTTGGAAAATTTTCCATTTCTAAGATAACTACCTTTTTGGGCACTTTTTCAGAGGTGTGACCGACATCCGGATTTCAAAGTTTATCCTTTTTGCTTTAACTTTGACTAAAATCCATTTCATATATATTCTCACAACGGTTCCCCTTCTTCACACTCTCCTCTTCATCTACATTGTTCTCTAACCTAATTTCACACACAAACTGCCATCGTTCTTATCTTCCTTCACTACAAAGCTTCCTCAAATGGCCAACCCTGATCGTATATATCAACCCAATTTTTACATGCATCTTCATAGGAAACATAATCAGGTAGCTCTGTCAGACTCTGAGAAAGATCCAGGTTTCTCAGAGGTTTGTCGTTACCTTTCTTTGTCCAACTACTTCACCTCCCTCACCATTGATCCTCCTCTCTATGAGGATCAGTTGTTAGCGTTCTTGCGGACCTGCTAAGAGGTCACCATGGATGGGGAGAAGGCATTGTCTGCCACAGTGTAGGGGAGGACAGTCTTCATCACTCCGGCCATCATAAACACTCATCTTCAGCTGGATGATGAAGAAGGTGATTTGTCCTTTCCTAAATCTGTTGTCAACCATTCCTTTAAGCAGATGGGCTATGAAGGTGACTTCTCAAACAAAACCTTCAGAAAGGGGAAGGTCTCCTCTCAATGGAAGTACCTCCTTCATGTTGTTATCCACAGCTTATCCAACAAGCATGGAGGTTGGGACCAGATTCTAGAAGACCTCTCCTTTATAGTCCATAGGATGGTTCAGGGGGTCAAGTTCAGGTATTCATAATTTGTATATACCAATTTACTTGCTAACTTAGACTCCCTAGAGTATTACATGTTCCCTATATATGTCGAGCACATTCTCAACTGTGAACTGGGTACACAGTTGAGGGGAACATGTAATATTCTAAAACTGGGACAGAAAAAGCCCGGCATCTTCAAAATCATGAGAAAGCCAACTGTTGGCTTCTCCGGAGTAGAAACAGCCCTAGTCCCAAAAATGTTAGAGCTCATTGCTCAAGGTGACAACCTAGCAGCACCAGCTAGTGTTGAACCCACACCTTCTACCTCCCAACCCCAAATACAGCCTACAATAACCATCACCTACCAGAGAAAAACCAAGCAAACCCCTGCACATGCTATTCAGCCTGTGCAAGCCCCCATATCACCAACCATGCAGGAGGAAGTGGACACTTGAGCTCCTACTTCCCCTAAGGAGAAAACCGCTCCCATCTCTTAAATGATCAGTGCTGAGGTTCCTCATGCTCAGCCTGATGAGCTCACAACCCCAACAGCCTTAAGCCTTCACTCAGAGTCTCAACACTCTAGTGAACAACCTTCCGGGGACAGTTACCATCCCCAGCCACTAGATCTAAACCAACCAATTCCCAGCCTTGACTTCTATGATGATGAAGACATGGGCTTCAGTGAGTACCACGAGTCTCTCTTCTCCACCCCTACTCAAGGAGAGATGAGTGCTCCTGTCTCACCCATGTCTAGCCTACATCATCCAACCCCCACTGAGGTGGATCTTTCTTAACCTATTTAGGAGATCCATATGGAAGAGGCTCTCACTTTAGAAAGTGATTATATCATTCAGACCTCGACCATGGCAACCCAGCCTCTTGACACTTCTCTTGAAGTTGTCATGATGCAGGGGAAATCCAGCAGCCAAGAACAATATGTTAGTGATGAGAAAGAAGACATTAGTCCTATTCTCTTATCCCCTAGTGATTCTTCTGATGAAGATGATGGGAGTTTAAAACTAAAGGTGCACACATTGACTAAAACTTGCACCTATTTAGTCTCTCAGATTAGTCACCTGGAATCTCAGGAGACTATCTTACAAAATAGAGTCAATGACCAGCAACTTAAGATCACTGATCTCAAGGGCAAGTTAGCTGAGAGACCACTAAGAACAACTCAACCAGGTCCACAAGAACCTGTGAATGTGATAGACTCAACCCCCAGCTCACTTATGCAAGAAAGTGATGCTACCAAAAAGGGGGAGAAACTCAGAACAGTTATAGAACCTAGGAGTTCTTCTCAGAGTATGGACTTTGAGGATTCACCACCCTCACTTGTTATAGTCCATACTTAGTAACCTCCTCAAGTTCACATTGATGTAGACTCATTCATATATAGGCTATTTGAGGAGGGTATACCCAAAGCCATGTCTACCCCATCTCTTCACTCTAAGAACCCAATCTTGGGATGGAGGTATGACACAGAAAGAAGGTCTCTTGTCATCTCTAGAGCTCAGGGTCAACAAAAGATCTTCAATTTTACAAACCTAAGCTTTTATGAGTGCATCCATCTGGTTGGTCTTCCACTTGTCAAGCCAAGCCAAAACAGACAAGCTGAAGATTAGCATATTGGATTCAAGGAAGGGTGCTAGAAGAGTTCAAGATAAGATCAAAATTATATAGACAGAGGCTAGCATGTGAGACTTTTGGTCAACTGGATGTTAAGGTGGACCCTAAGATTAGCTTCGAAGGGGAAGCCTTGACTGAAGGCCCAGAAGTTGAGCCTGTGAACCTTGAGACAAGATCTCCTTTAGCACGCAGTACCCTCAATAAGGCACCAGCTGGTGAAGGTGCTTCACATCCTCTCTCTGGCCAGAGCTTGACTACTAAACCAAGCGATGAAGGCCAACGCTGTTTCCACCCTGAGTTACCAAGGTATGTACGTGACAAAAGGAAGAGGAAAATGGCCTCTAAGGAGTTAGAAGAGGAGAAAAGATAGAGGAAGAGGAAGCTAAGGGAGAGAGTTTAGGAGGGTCCTCAGGCTTCATGGAAGCTGCTATCCGGGCTGCCCCCAGGCCAAACACTCAAGATAATAAGTTGAGGGCAGCCAGGCTAAACTACTTGTGGACCAGGAATTATAACATTGATGAACTCATATCTCTCCCCTTAGAAGAGTTAAATGAGATGGCTAACAATGAGTTGTCAAAGGAGAGGAAGGAGGTAGAGGATGCAGCATTGTTCCCTAAGATAAAGGAAGAAAGGAGACTGAAAAGGGAGAGCTTGTAGACTTGCATTCTCCACCAAGTCCAGCTCAACCTAAAGTTGAGGTGAAGGTTGAACCCTTGAGACAACACAACCTGAACCTATAGCTGCATCTTAGCCAACTTTGTCTTCTGATCCACAACAGGGTTCTCTTCTCTCTCCTTCTGAACCTGTGAGAGAAGAGACCCTAATTGAGAGAGACACAATAGAACAATCTGGTGCTAAAGACCAATCCTTTCAGTTAAAAACTTCAAAGAGGAGGAAAAGGATGGCAAAGAGAAGCATCTCAAAAAAGAAGAATACCAATGCATCCACCTCCATACCTCAGGATGAGTTAGAGCATCCTGAGGTAGTGCATGATGAGGCTGCTCAACAAACTCCTATTCAAGTAGAGCCTCTTGCCATTAGAAGACCTATCTTGTCCTGGAGTTTTGCTGCTAATCCAGATAGATGGTATGTCATCAAAGATCAAGGAGGTCAAGATGTCTACTTCTGGCAAGATATGCTTGATCTTCCTCTACATGATCTCTATGACATGAGAAGATAGTATGAGAGTCTGCGGGATCCTGACCAGATGATGAAGAGAGGCTTGGTCTTGATCCTAAAGAGGACTATCAACATCTGAAGAACTTCTTTGTTTTGGTAGCATCAGCTTAGGGGGAGTTTTTAAGGTAATATCAGAAGATTATAAGGCTGATGCCACCAAAGAAGCCGAAACAACCAAAGGTCTTCCTGCATGCATGCACTGGACGTACAAGGTAGAATTTGCTTCGAAAGTTTTACACTCTACATCAAAAAATACTCTAAGTGTAAAATCTTTCGAAGCCAAAGTCCAAATCTTCCAAAGCCAAAGATGAAGTCTTCCGAAGCTTCAGAGACAAAGTCTTTCGAAGCCATTTTGCTGCGAAGATTGATTTCTTCCGAAGACAGAGAAGACATGCTTTCTCTGGTCTACTTTACATAAAGCTAACACACTTTCCGCTGCAACTCTGAAGACTTACTAACTTGTATGAGTTGTTTTGTAAATAGTAGAATAAGGTCTTTGTCTGTAACTTTCTACTCTTGTACTTGTAAACCTTTTTGTATTAGAAAAGGATGTGAGCTATGGAATGTCATAGTCACTAGTCAAAAGGCAATCTGCCTTTTGACTCTACATTGATCTTGTTGTCTATATTAGTGTTTCCAACTGTCTTTCTAAGTATTGACGATTGTAGGATGTAGTATAAAGTGTCTCATGTCCTTGTAATTTGAATATGCTTTGTAACACTTGTAATAGAACTTGAGAGCAATATACAGCATCCTTGAAAACAATACTTGTCTGTTCTTGTTCTTAGTTCTGTCTCAACTAATTTACTTGTGTTCTTAGTATCATCAATATAAACCTAGTTCCCTATTTGATTTGTTAAGTGTTCTAAATCCCTCCTCATCATAAGACTGATTGTATTGACCTCCCTTAAACGATCCTATAGTATAGATGTTAGAGAACACATTTTTGATGCAAGAACAATCCAAAATCGTCATTAATTGCAAGAGAATCAAAGTGTGTGTGTGTGTGTGTGTGTGTGTGTGTGTTTTGTGTGTGTGTTCAAAAAGTGAGAAGGGGGAAGGGAAGGGGGTGGCGGCTGAAATGGAAAATGGGATTAGGATTGGGTTTTTATATATATTTTTTTACAAGAAAGGCCCCCGTCATTTTATAAAATCGTTTTATCGCTACGCGATTTAACTTTTTCTACGCCAAAACCACTAAATGCTCACATAACACCAAATAAACATATTAACATGAACTAATATTTAGTTTTCTAGTTCAAAGTTATTTTGATAATAATTAGGAGTTAAAATCCGAAAATGCGCGAAAACGCGTAAATGCTAGAAAGTTTTCAATTTTCACAACCAAGCTACACATTAAGTCACAGAAACACATAACACATAATTTCACACCAATTATGATTGTTTGAAAACTATTGTGACAAATCACCAACGTTCACGGACAGACGCATGTGCGATCCGGCAATTCTCCGAATTACCGTTACGTGATGATTCGTGAATGTTTGTGCAACTAATGACGCATTTAAGTGAAAAACATTAAATTCATGAATGTATGATCGGAAAACCATGTTCGTGTTGATCAAAAAGTGACCTGAAAATGTCATGTGTCACAATTTGGTTACATTTGTTTCCTGAATTTCCTCTAAATCCACATGATTATCTCCAACCTCTCCTATAAGAATTTTCTTCTCCAAGAAGGTAGCTCTACGTTTTATGAAAACCCAATTTTTAGTATGATTGTAGACATATCCGACGAAATCAATTTTATCACCACTGGGATCTAGTTTATCCGAAGATTATGTATAATATAAGCATTACATCCCCATACCTCAAGGTATGACACTTCGAGTTTGTTCCCCTGCCAAATATCATAAGGCGTTTTGTCTGCCTTTTTAGTTGGAGATAAATTAATTATTTTAGTGGTAGTCCTTAAAGTGAAAGTCTAAAATGAGTAAGGAAAGTTTGTTGACACATCGTTGATTGAACCATATCTAATAGCGTTCCACCCCTTCTTTTAGACAAACTATTAAGTTGTGGTATTTCGGGTGGAGTGATTTGTGAGACGATCCCATATTTACTTAGATGTTTGTCAAACTCTTAACTAAGATATTGTCCACCTTAATTCTATCAAAGTATCTTAATTTTCTTGCCTAGCTGATTTCGCACTTCGTTCTATTGTTCTTTGAACATATCAAAAGCTTTATGTTTGTGCTTCATAAGATAAACATAAACATTCTACTAAAATCATTAGTAAATTTAACGAAATACATTTCTCCATTCATGGCCATTGTTCCGAATGATTCACATACATCCATATGTACGAGTCCTAACAGATCCTGAGCTCTTTGAACAACGCCGATGAAAGGAATTTGTGGTCAACTTTTCACTCAAACATGATTCACATTCATCAGAGAACTCTTAACTAGTGGAATCTAGTATTCTTCCGGTCTTGAGTTTATTAATGTCATTCTTGTTTATATGTCCAGGTCAACAATGCCATAGATGCGTATTGTTGAAATCCAATTTCATATGTTTGTTGGAGGTGTTGTATATAGCGTTCTTCTTATACAATTTATATCTCATGGATTACATTATGTTGTTTTGCATCAAAATAAAATACACTATTCAAAAATACAGAAATAAAATCATCATTATTAAGACATTTAAATCCTTGTTCACACAAACAAAAATGAAAATAATAGTCCTAATCAGACTAGGTATGTAGCAAACATTGTTAAAATTAATTATAAACCATTAGGATGTTAAAGAACATATTCTCCTATTTCCTTCTCTACAACCTTCTTTCCATTACTAACATAGACTTCCAAGTCACTTTGCTTAAGTTTCCTAGCCTTCCTTATTCCCTACAAATCATTACAAATGTCAAAACCACATCTAGTGTCAAACACCCAAGATTTGCTAGATAATGAGAAGATTTCAATAATAAATATACCTGAGGTTTCGCTCAAAGCCTTCTTCTGTTTCAGCTCAGCCAGGTATTTTGGGCAATTCCTCTTCCATTGTCTGACTTCATCACAACAAAAACACTTGACATCTTTTAGAAGCTTTTTCTTTGTGGAAACCTCTTTGCCCTTGCCCTTACATTTCATGCTCTTTTTTCCCTTTCCCTGGACATTAAGTATCCTAATTCCACCCCCCTTGATTATTAACAATATATCATGTATACTTAAACTTGGTATGTTGTATCACCTAGAAATTTCAAAAAGAAAAGAAAAGAAAAGTAAGGGAGCAAATAGGATTTGATTTCAAAAGCAAGGGGGTTAAAAGTGTACAAGGGCCAAACGAGCCCATAATGGGGTTTAAAAGAAGATATGGCCGCCCATACTTTCTCTCCTATGCACTCAACGTACGGATTTAGAGAGAGAAAAAGGACTCCCACCGGTTCTAGAGTGAGAAAGCATAAGAATTCTCCCGAAAGGTAAGATTTTAAGGTGTTTTCTTCTTGGTTTCAGTCGGATTCAAGCTTCTGGACCAATCTCTATGTGTTTCTATGTGTTTAGTTGTTTGTTTTTAGTGTTTTGGTGCTAGAACTCTAGGTTTGCTCTCGGGTTATAGTATTTTTCTCGAAGCTAGTTTAAGGTGAGTTCTAGATCCCCTCTTTTGCATGTTTTCAACTTGTTTAGGGCTGATATGTATATTAAACTGATGTTTCATAAACCAAACTATGTTTTCCCATGAAAATATGACTGTTTTTGAAAGATGTATGTTTTAAAAGATTTCTATGATGTTGTATGGTTGTTAGTTACGTTTTAAGTATGAATCTGGTAGATCTATGCTAAGTATACATTTATAAGTGTTGTATAGGACTAGAAACTGCATAAGTTGGATAGTAAGTGGTGAGCATACTATCTGCTATTATAACACCCGAAAATTTTAATAAAAAGAAAGGAAAAGAAAAGTATCTTGAAAGAAAAGAAAAGGAGCACAAGTGGAGGGGGCCAAAGTGTAAAAAGTACAAAACCTTATTATTTTATGATTAAAAGGGGTATGGCCGCCCATGCATTCCTTTTCAACTTTCTGCTTTTCGACAAAGATCAAGAAGAAAAAAGAAGCTAAAGTTTTCTCTCGGTTGCAAGGAGGTTGAAGCTGAGTTTTTGCATTTGGTGAGTCTTTCCTTGTGTTTTGTTCGGTTTTGTTGGGTTTTCAACCTTAAAACCAATTTTTATGTGTTCTTCGTGCTTGGTTGTGTGTTTTGTTGTGTTTTTTAGGTGTTTGGACTCGTTGTGCCCTCAAGTTCGGTGGAGTTTTACTTGAAGGCTGCTTTAGGTGAGTTCTAGATCCCTGATTTTGTGTTTTTAAACTTCTTTGGGGGCTCAAAATGCATGTAAAAATGCTTTACAACTTATATGTATGATAACCGTATGTTTGTTGTGTTTGGTTGGTTGTGTTTCTTGGTTTTATGCTTGTTTTAGGTGCTTAGAATGATAGATTTAAGTTTTGAGCATGTTAGAATGATGTTTGAGACTGGAAATAATTTGAAAACACGTATGTCTGCTGCCCATGCGCCCAAACAGGGCTCATGCGCCTAAAATTTAGCTCAGACGCCTAAGTTCCTTTCTCATGCGCCCAAACAGTACCTCATGCGCCTAGCAATTTTGCCCAGTAGTCTAAGTGTTGCTCATGTGCCTGGATTTTTGCCCATGCGCCTAAGTGGTAGGCTCATGCACCTAATACTTAGCCAAAAAGACTAAGTTCCACCCCATGCGCTCCAATAGTGCCCATGCGCCCACTGCCCAAATTCCTAAGTGTACCTCATGCGCCCGAATAGTATCCATGCGCCCAGAAAATTGCTCATACGCCTAAGTGTTAGTTTAGGGGCCTAAGTGTTTCCATGCGCCTAAGTGTTGGTGCACCTGCATAGTGCTAATGCGCCTGCATAGTGCTCATGCGCCTAAATGCCTTAGAAAATTTCTGAGATTTTCGAGAAATAGATATTTTAAGGTTTAAGCCCTGGGATGTTTTGATGGTTATATGTGTTAATGTTATGCATGATTATGGCCTGTTCTTATGTTCCATATTACGTATTATTACGTGACCTTACGTGGTGTGTTTATGCTCGTATACGTTAAGTATTATCATAACTGAAGTGAAAAAGATTAATGTTAATGAAAAGTGGAACTTAACGAATGAATGAAAGTCTTGCAAGCAAAATGAAAGGAGATTCACAGCCACGGGTTGTCAGCTCAACTGTGTGCGGGTTAGCTACCCCATAAGGATGCATACAGGGTCAATCTTTGAGATTGACAAGACCCTTGTTGCTTGCCCCAGGTACTGGAGTCAGCTTCGTGCACAATGTTCGGGGTCTATTTATAGACCTCAGGCCTAGTACCAGCTTAGTGCACAATGTTCGGGGTATTGCACATTGGTCTGGTAGAAAGTGAAAGATAATGATAAAAATACGAAATGAATGAGAAGAATGATGAAGGATAATAATGAATATTATCTTGTTTATGTGTGATAACGTACGAAAGTAATGGATTTTATGAAAAGGAAGTATTTTAAGAAAATGATATTTTTATATATCTAAACAAGAGATTTTAAATTCTAAAAACTAGAACTCACTCAGCAACTTTTATGTATTTTCAGTTGGCAGGTAATTTGTTGTTGGGATGGCATGCGGGGGAAAGCTACTTGGCGGGCAAGACTGGCATCCATTCGTGCATGATAATTATGTTGTTTTGTAATGCAACTAAACATTTCTTTTGTAACACCTATTATACATTGATGTATTATTTGGCAACATTAAATATTAGTGCAATGAATGGTTTTTGGTAATCTAATCTGCTGCAATGTTTTAACTAAATGTACGTAATTTTTATGTAAATAATGCTGTGGTTGACCAACTGTGAGGTTTCTGGGAACGGGGCCTTACAGCTGTGGACACTTGAACATCATTAGTCGTCCGTTATGGGCTCTTAAGTACTTTAAACTGTCCGCTATGGACTATGGCGGTCCGATGTGGACACTGAAAATGTTTAGATCATCCACTATGAACCTTAGTCACCCACTGTGGACACATTTAGTGTTTTATTCATGTGTTGTGGACTTTGGTCGTCCGCTGTGGACTTTAGCTATCCGCTGTGGACCCTTAGCATTCCGTTGTACACCTGCTTCATGCACTATGAACACTTAGGTTTATTCTGAAATTTTTGGAATAGAAATTAAGTGGCTGGTACTTACGTTTTAATGGAAGTTTATGCTGGTTTTATGTTTCTAATTGGGAGATATAAAAGTCAAATCAAGTTAGCTTCTTAAGCTTATTTCTTTCGAAGCTTATTTTCTTCCGAAGGCTATTTTCTTCCGAAGCCTATTTTCTTCGAAGCCTATTTTCTTCCGAAGCTTATTTTCTTTCGAAGCCTTATTTCTTCTGAAGCCTATTTTCTTCCGAAGCCTATTTTCTTCCGAAGCTTGTTTTCTTCTGAAGTTTATTTTCTTCCAAAGCTTATTGCATGAATCTTCCAAAGCTTATGTTTGCCTTCGGAAGTATTAGTATTAGTGTTGTGTTTGCTAATCGATAGTTAGCATAAGTTCAGGGGCTTAAATGGTATGTTTATTTAAGTTGCAGGTGTTTGGTGTTAATAGTTAGTTAGTTAGTTGTGAAACTAGGTATATAGTGTGAATTATAACACTAATGTTGTGTTCTTTTCTTATGGACTGCTGTTATGGATAACATTTACTATTTCATGTTATGTGATTATAAGTCAATGGATCTCTTAAAAGTATTATTCATAATCAAGTGGTCACAAAGGAATAGAAGAAAGACAGTGGAACTTAATGAATGTTACCCCCGGGCCCTTATGATAAATGGAAAGTCTTGCAAGCAAAACCAATGGAGGTCCATGACCCTGGAGGTTGTTTGCTCAACTGATGTGTGGCTATTTCAGCCCAAAGAATGCACATCTGGGGTCTAATCGTGGGGATTGACCAATAAATCAATGGGACCCGTATTCATGAGCAGGCTTCATGCCTAGCAGTGTGGGTCAACTGTAAAGGGTTAGCTACCATGACAAACATTTGCTGACAGGGGTTCGGTATCTGTTGCCAACCAACAATATAGGCTCTTGCTTTGTGCAATCCTAGATAATAAAAGAGAAAGATAATGAAAAAAAGAAAGATAATGAATTTCCTAATGAACAATTATGTATAATGATGGATGATCACCAAATGAAGCTTGCAAAAATGTATATTTTCTATATTATTAAAACTAGAACTCACTTAGCAACGCTGACTTTTTATATGCATATTAGTTTGCAGGTGACGATGTTGCTGGGATGGCACAAGATTGAAGCTACTTGGCAAATAAAGACTGGCATCCATGTTATGCAGAAATAATATTTTTCTCTTGTAATACAACTAAATTTCTCTTGAAAATCATGACAACGATTTATTTCTTGGCAAAAGCAATTATTAATTCATGAAATGGTTTTTGTTTAACTATTCCGCTGCCATGATTTCTTACTTCAATGTATTTTAATGTGTATAGTGCTATGAATGACTAGCTGTGGGGTTTCCCGGGAACGGGGGCCTTACGTATGTTCATCACAAAACTTTTAGGCATTAAATGCAACTCTATGATGGTCTTGTCCTATCCATTCATATTATATTCCATGATAAATTGTTCATATAATTTAAACACTGAGTTAAGGATTATATTCCTAACTAGCTCATTTCTTAATCGTCCTCAAGACATCTAAAGTGATCAATGTAACCCTTCATCTTTAACACATGAGTGCTAACAGAAGAACCCTCTTGCATACGAGTATTGTTAAATGATCTCATTACTTTAAAATGCTCATGTCAAGCCTAGTACTTAAACATTTCCTTTAGTTTGTCGACCATGTCAAATACAAACATGTTAGAATTTGAAGCTTTGGAATCATGGTAGCTAGCATGATACAAAAGAATTTTATGGAGTCATTCACATGCTTTTCTCAGTTCCTATGGGCAGCACTCGTTTGGTGGTGGGTTTTTTCGGGATCGGTCCTTGGAGAACATTCATCTTGTTTTATACCTAAAGAATAATTTTAAGGTTCCTTAACCAATCAATGAAGTTGGAGTTGTTGAGTTTCTTATTTTCAAGGATTGACTTAAGAGAAGAAGTAGATTATATAATATTCAAAAGAAATTTTTAGTATTTTCATGCTAACATTCTAACTAAATTTATGAACCATTGCAAAATATATAATTAAGAATAAGATCTTGCTTTACCATAACTTAGTAAATGGCTTAAACACCCTCCACTAGCATGATTATGCAAATAGGTATGATTACCAATTATGACAACTCCACAACTCATGGTTTGGGTTCACATGATGAGTATTCAAGCATTGGTACCAAGAATAATTTTGTAATTATGTGTTATAAATACATTTTAGTATTATGTTACTTACAAATCCAGTGAGTATTATAATAATGTTTGTCATAAGATGTCATGTGGATGGTGAAGAGATAAAGATTACTATGACTTGGTGGTGGTCTATAATGGTTGTCTTCTAAGTAATTACAGGCCGGTAAATAAGGGGATATGATTTCGAGCCATATGTTATCAAGTAAGTAAAAAGCTATAGTTTAGACCTGGTATAGAAAGGTTAATCTGTGTGTTACTTATAGTATTGACATTGGATGAAGAAGCTGATGAATAAATGATGCATCAAGTGAAGAATGGTGTCAAAATAACAACTGTTAAATTTTGACATGATCTCTACATAAACAATAATAGTGATATATGGCTTTAGAATCTGAGGCGTATGAATTTTTTCTAAATAACTTGATTTGTATACATTGATACATATTGTATTAGAAAGAAACACAAGTGAAGTAGTGAGAAAACAAGCTTCTGTAACAAATAGTGTCAAAACATAATTGCTACAATTTGTATCATTGATCAATTTCAAAACATAATTTTCTTCAGAATCCTTTGTAAGGAACATCTGAAGATTAAAGGCTGATGCAACCAAAGGATACCAGAACAACCAAGTCTTCCAGCAAGCACTAAGGAACAAGGATGAACTAGCTTCGGAAGTCTTACACTCACAAATAAGTCTAAGTGTAAGATCTTTCGAAGCCAACAGTTCAAAAGAGGTTGCTTTGGAAGTTTCACGCTCATCAGAAAATATTACAAGTGTGAAATCTTCTGAAGCCAAAGATGAAGTCTTTCGAAGGTTCACAAGACAAAGTCTTCCAAAGCCATTTTGATGAGAAGACTGATTTCTTCCGAAGACAGAGAAAATATGCTTTCTCTGAGTTACTTTTTGATAAAGTTGTTGTACCTTCCACTGCTGCTCTGAAGACTCACCTGCTTTTCATTAGTTGGTGAAACTTCCATACTTTATCAAAATGTAAAAAAAGGTCTTTGCCTATAACTTCCTATGATTGTTCCTGTAGACTTGTCTTATTAGATAAAGTCATTGAGCTATGGCATGTCATAGTCACTAGTCAAAAGGCAATCTGCCTTTTGACTATAGATTGATCTTGTTGTCTAGATTAGTCAAATCCCAACTGTGTTTTTGTATATTGACGGTTGTAGGTTGTAGTATATAAGAGTCTCGAGTTCTTGTAACTAAGACATACTAAAACACACTTGTAATAGAACTAGAGAATCAATATACAACTTCCTTGAAAACTTCATCTTGTGTTCTTGTGATTTTGTTCTTGTTTCACTTACATTACTTGTGTTGGCTTAGTATCTTCTAAATAGTTACCAGTTCCCTATTTTGATTGTTAAGTGATCTAAAGTTCTCTCCTCCTATGAAGCTAATTGCAAACTTAAGAACCCTTACCCGATCCTGCAATTGGTATCAGAGCATTACAGGCTCTTGATTGTAAGATCTCACCATCTTTAATCCTCTTAGCTTCACACATCACTTAACTCTTTAAATGGCAGCTATCTCTAAGGCTAATATGGAAACTGGAACTATGACAAAGTCCCCACTGATCACTCCTGAGAATTTTGACACTTGGTGCCAAAGAATGGAAGGTTTCATCAAGTCTCAAGATTCTAGGATATAGGAGTCTGTTGTCAATGGACCTCATGTACCATACACCACTTCAGCTGCTACTGCTGGTGGTATGATACCCAAAAAAAGAGCTGACTTCTCTGAAGAAGACTAGAAGAAGATTGACATTGATCAGAAAGCCATGACAGCCCTTCAAACTACTCTTCCAAATTCCATCTACATAGGTTTCAAGAAGTGCAAGACCGCTAAACAACTGTGGGATGCACTGAAACTGATGTATGAGGGGTCCAATGAAGCCAAGGAAAACAAGAAGGACCTCTTGAAGCAGCAGTTTGAAAATTTCACCTTCAAGACAGGTGAAACCATGAGTCAACAGTATTTCAGGTATGTTGAGATTGTGGATACTCTGGCTGATGTTGGAGTAACTATTAAGAATAGGGATATTGTTAGGAAGTTCATGTCCTCTCTTCCCAGACAATGGACACACTATTGTGTGGTCATTAAGAGGACTGAAAACCTCAAGACCCTGACTCTCACTGAGTTATATGAAATACTCAGTGGATACTAGATGGAGATGAACATGCAAAACCCATCTGGTAACTCCAACACTCACCAGAGTTCTGCCCTTCATGTGGGTGAAAGGGATAGAAGAGAACCACAGCACCATCTTATCTGCTACCCTGAAACTTCACAAAAAGGTCCTTTCATCACCTTCCCAGAGACACCCAGAGAGTGCTACATCCAAGAAAGTCCATTCCAAGAGACAAGCACCTCTCAAGCCTTTATCTCTACTGATGAAAATTCAGGCAACTTTCTTTTCACTCTTGAAGACCTGGATTGTATCCATCCAGATGATCTGGAATACATAGAGATAGTCCAGTAGATGGCTCGTCTCACTCACAGAGCCCAGAAGTTCTACAAGAGGACAGGAAGAAGGTTTCCCAGCAATGCTGCCAGTGGCAAGTTTGGACTGGACAAGAGCAAAGTGAAGTGTTACAACTATAACCAGATGGGTCACTTTGCTAGAGAATGCAAGGCACCTAAGTCCAATGGTGGCCAAGCATCATCCAGGCCAAACTACACTAAGGGAGGGTACCAGAATGAGAAGCCAAGACAGCAAGCTGCTGTTGTTGTTGAAGAAGGAGGCTTTGACTGGAGCTTTCAGGCTGAAGATGCTTCACCAAATCAAGCACTCATGGCTGACCATGATGAGGCTAAGGTACTAGAACATCATTGCTCTCCTAAATGTATTGCTAAAGTGAATAGATACAGGTCCTACAATTTGGAAATAAGATCTGATATTGAGTCATTGAATATCCTAAAAGATTATTTTAAAAGAGCGTAAAATGACTATAAACTTATGATAGAAGATCTAGAGAAAACAATTTCAACTCTTAAACATGAGCAAACAAATTACAAGACTCAAATTAAAGATCTCATTACCAAGTTGACTGAATGCCAGGCTGAGCTTGTGATCAGCAAAGCCCGGGCTGAAAAATGTGTTCTTGAAGAAGAGACCTTCAAGAACATCATATCCTCATCTCTGCATGCAAAAGTTTGTTATCAAAATAGCAGGGACTGGGATCTACTGAGATAGCTCCTCCACACACTCTATTATCTGTAAGATCTCTAAGGTGTGGAACTGGTGAAGATGAGCTTCCCCTCATAGACCCTAGTGTTGAAGAGGATGAAGAGGAGATGGTGAGGAATGACTTTGAAATGAGTGAAGAGAGTCAATCCAAAAAGGGTCACCATGCTCCTGAGGAAAGTAAGAAGGCTGGTATGACAAAGACAAAGAGGAAGAACTTGATCAGAAGAGCAAAGAGAAGATCAAAGAAGGCTCAAGAAATCAAAGCCACTTTTGACTCCAAGCAAAAACAAGTGTTCATCTCTACAGGGTTTGAAGTGGTAAAGGCTGAGGAATCAACTACAAACTCTAGTACCAGGAGTTTTAGTACAGTTCCAACTCATTCTAGCAAAGAGAAGGCTGAATTGTTGTGTACCACTGCTACACAGTCTGAACCATCCTCCTCCAAGAGCAAGTCTCTCCCTAAGAAGCTTGCTGCATCATCTGTGAAGAAGAAGCTGGAGAAAGAAAGTGTTCAAGCTCAGTCTTGCTCTCAGAAGAAGACTCCCAGAAGGAAGCAAATAGACTGCATCATGTGTGGTAGTACTTCTTATCTGGCTAAGGATTGCATCTACAATCCCAAAAGCACTATCCACATGATCAAAGAGAAAGCTTCTGGGAAGAAGAAGGAAAAGCTAGCTTTGGAAGGAAAATTTGTTTCCTTCGGAAGCTCCAAAGTGAAATGGAAAACAGGTGGTAAATTGCCTTCAGAAGGAAAAATGGTCTCGGAAGAAAGGAATGCTTCCGAAGCACCAAAGCCGGCTGCAGTGAAAGCTAAATCTTCCGAAGGCCCATTCTCCAAATCTTCCAAAGTTGTTAAAACTTCTGAAGCTTTGAAGGTCAAGGCCAATCTTC
This sequence comes from Flaveria sonorensis, assembly GCA_025506505.1. Classification (NCBI taxonomy): domain Eukaryota; kingdom Viridiplantae; phylum Streptophyta; class Magnoliopsida; order Asterales; family Asteraceae; genus Flaveria; species Flaveria sonorensis. The sequence continues at coordinate 6,413,730 of CM046437.1, forward strand.
CGAAAGTGGTGTGGAAGATGATGGAAGACCATGTGACTGAAAGTTCATCATCAGCAATAGCAAATGATCCTCAAAGCCTGAACATAGGATCACTTACTATTTCATTGTCTTCTATTCACTTTGACAAGCCCAAGACCAATGAGGCTTGGGTTCCCAATGTAACTAAATCATCTCTTTTTGTGCAGGGCAGCTGAAACCAACAGGAATGTATGGATCATTGATAGCGACTGCTCAAGACACATGACAGGCAATGGCTCCTTGCTTCAAAACTTTGAGAAGTTTGATGGAGGGCCAGTTGCTTTTGGAGGAGATGCAGGAGGTTACATCACTGGCAGGGCATGGTCTCAATGGTAAGCTCAGCATTGAGAAGGTAAACTTTGTCAAGGAGCTTGGATACAATCTTTTGAGTGTGTCCCAATTTTGTGACCAAAAACATCACTGCTCTTCACTGAGCATGAGTGCATTGTTCTCAAGCCTGGGGTGGTTATTTCTCAGGAGTACATCCTGCTCAAGCCCCCAGGAAGGGAAACATGTACAAGATGGATCTGCAAGAAACAACTCCCTCTGGAGAAGTGTCTTGCTTTCTATCTAAAGCAAATAGTGATGAGTCTTTCCTCTGGCATAAAAGAATGTGCCATGTAAACTTCAAAAACATGAATAAATTGATTAAAAATGATTTGGTAACTGGAATGCCAAAGAAAGAGTTTACAAGTGATGACCATGGTGTTGCATGCCTGAAAGGGAAGCAGCACAAAGTGTCTCACAAGCAAAGGAAACCAACTCATCACTACTCCCCTACACTTGTTACATATGGATCTGTTTGGCCCACCAGTGTAATGAGTCTAGGAAGGACCTCTTATTGTTTAGTGATCACAGATGACTTCACAAGATTCACTTGGGTCTTCTTCCTTAGAACTAAGGATGAGACTCCTGAGATCTTGAAGAACTTCATTCTAAAAATTGAGAATCAATGTGATCACAAGGTCAAAACCATAAGATGTGATCAAGGAACAGAATTTAAAAACCAAATCCTTGATACATTTTGTGATGAAAAAGGGTATTTCAAGACAATATAGTGCTCCCAGGACTCCTCAGCAAAATGGTGTTGCTGAGAGGAGAAACAGGACACTTATTGAGGCTGCTAGAACCATGTTGTCTGACTCTAAACTGCCTATCACCTTCTGGGCAGAGGCTGTCAACACAGCCTGCTATGTGCAGAATAGAGTTTTAGTAGTTAAGACTCATGGTAAGACTCCTTATGAGCTGTGGCACAAAAGGAGACCATTCATTGGTTTCCTCAGGTCATTTGGATGTCCATGCACCATCTTGAATACCAAAGATCAAGTAGCCAAGTTTGCTGAGAAATCAGATGATGGACACTTTGTTGGATACTCCTCTCAAGCTAAGGCTTATAGAGTATACAACCTCAGAACTAGAGTAATTGAGGAGTCAGCCAATGTGACCTTCATGAAAACACTCCCAGTGTAAAGGTTCTGGTCCGGATTGGTTTTGATCTTGATTTAGTTACCAACTGTTTTAACAAGTCTTGTGAGAATGTTCAGGATCTACAGAAAATATCAAAGGTGATCCTGACCCAAGATTTGAGCTGAGAAGACCAAACAAGAATACTACTTCAGCTCCAATGGTAACTAACCCTGCAAGTGAAGCTCCTATCAGCACAAGCATGACAAATACTGCTGATTCATCTGAGATGCCTTCAAATTCCAGCTCAGAGGCTCCAAATCCAGGTGAAGGAACTTCAAATGCAGAAGGAGATGGAGGTGGTGACAGTGATCAGGAATTTCTTGATGCTGATAACCACTCCATAGAAGACAACATTAATGATGTAACACACTCATTTGATCAAGCTTCTCTTGATAAGTGTGTTGATGTGATGGATAGCACTTCTTTGCCAGATCTAAATTTCTCTAACTTAGATCTCTCAAATCAACTTGCTGTGATCCCTCAACTTAGGATCCACAAGTCACACCCCACCACAAACATCATTGGAAATGTTGACACAGGGGTGAGAACAAGAGGACAAACACATGAGAGCAATGTTTGTCTGCATTCTTGTTTCTTATCCCAGATTGAGCCAAAGAAAGTTGATGAGGCTTTGAAGGATGGAAGCTGGATTGAGGCAATGCAAGAAGAGTTGCTTCAAATCAGAAGACAGAAGGTGTGGAACTTATGTCCTCTTCCTCAAGGGAAAAGTGTCATAGGACCCAATGGGTATTCAGGAACAAGACTGATGATAGAGGGATTGTCATCAAGAACAAGGCTAGACTGGTTGTCCAGGGGTACACTCAAGAAGAAGGAATTGACTACACTGATGTCTTTGCTCCTGTAGCAAGACTTGAAGCTGTAAGAATATTCCTGGCTTATGCTGCATCCAAGGATTTCAAGGTCTACCAGCTTGATGTAAAGTGTGCCTTTCTCTATGGGGTGATAGATGAAGAAGTTTATGTCAAACAACACCTGGCTTTGCAGACCCAGATCATCCTGATTATGTCTGCAAGCTTGATAAAGCTCTATATGGACTGCATCAGGCTCCAAGAAAGTGGTATGAGACACTATCAAAGTATCTTTGTCAACATGGATACAAAAGAGGTACTATTGATGGGACTCTCTTCATCAAAGAAACGGGGAATGACATAATGCTAGTTCAGATATATGTAGATGACATCATCTTTGGTTCAACTAATCCAAAGCTTTGTAAAGACTTTGAGAAGCTGATGAAGGATAGATTTGAAATGAGTGCCATGGGGGAACTCAACTTCTTTCTAGGAATTCAAGTGAAGCAGGTTGAAAATGGCATCTTCATTAGTCAGTCAAAGTTTGTACAAGACATACTTACAAGATTCAAGATGACTGACTGTAAGGTTGCAAAGACACCCATAGCCAGAAACCACTCCCTTGGTCCTGATCTTGAGGGGGAGTGTGTTGATGAACATCTCTATAGGGCTATGATTGGGTCTCTTATGTACCTCACTGCTAGCAAGCTTGATATTATGTTTGCCACATGCATATGTGCAAGATATCAAGCCAACCCAAGATGTCACACCTAGTTACTGTGAAAAGAATTCTCAGATACCTCAAAGGTGCTCCTAAACTAGGCCTTTGGTATCCAAAGAATTCAGACTTTAATCTGTATGCTTATATAGACAGTGACTATGGTGGTTGCAACATGACTAAAAAGTCTACATCTAGGGGATGTTAAGTCCTTGGTGGAAGGATAGTCTCTTGGCAATGCAAGAAGCAATCCTGTGTGTCTGCATCAACTGCTAAAGCTGAATACATTGCTGCTGCAAGTTGCTGTGCTCAAGTGCTTTGGATTCAGAATCATATGCTGGACGATGGATTTAATTTCAAGGAGACTCCTATCCACATAAACAACAACAGTGCTTTCTCTATTACAGAGAATCTTGTGCAGCACTCTAGGACCAAACACATCAACATCAGGTATCATTTGATTAGAGATAATTTTGAGAAAGGATTAATCAAACTAATCAAGGTTAACACAAATGAACAATATGCTGATCTGTTCACTAAAGCTTTTGATGAACAGAGGTTTAATATCTTATATCAGCTATTGGGATGATTAACTTTGAATAGATTTTTCTTTAAACACTTAATCAACATTATTTCTAAAAATTGTGTGTCCTAAGTTGTTATATTATCACCTTCATAAGCCCAGTTCTCTTTGGAAGTAAATCACATTTTTTTAAGATATTCCTTAGATTTGTGAAAATTTATTATTTTGTCTTGGAAGAACTCAAATTACCTTCGGAAGAAATTTATGTCTTTAAATCATTTAACTACTCATAAGAGATTACCTTTGGAAATCACAACTCTTTTGAAAAATCTTCCGAAGCAAAGCGGGCCTTCGGAAGCTTTTCTTACAAACTTTCAAAGCAAAAAAATACCTTCGGAAGATTTTTACTTCCAGAAAACTAACTTTTTGGGCGCTTTTTCAAAGTGGGACCCACTTGCGGATTTCAAAGTTTATCTTTTTGTTCTAACTTTGTCTCAATCCACTGCATATATCTTCTCAACGGTTCATTTCTTCTCTCTACTCTCATAATCTTTAACCTAATTTCACCCCAAACTCACTTTCTTCTTCCTTTCTTCACTGATAAGCTTCACCAAATGGCCAACATCGATCGCAGAAACGACCCTGATTTCACCATGCACCTACACAGGCAACACAATCAAGTTGCCCTGTTGAACTCTGAGAAGGATCCAAGCTTCTCAGATGTTTGTAGGTACCTTTCTTCGTCTCACTACTTCACCTCCCTTACAATCGATCCTCCTCTCTATGAGGATCATTGCTTGAATTCTGGCGGACCTGTCAAGAGGTCACCATGGATGGGGAGAAGGCACTGTCTGCTACGGTGCAGGGGAGGACAGTTTTCATCACTCCGGCCATCATAAACACCCATTTGCAGCTGGATGATGAAGCAGGTGAACTGTCCTTTCCAAAATCTGTGTTACCATTCCTTCCAGCAGATGGCTATGAAGGTGACTTCTCAGTCAAAACCTTCAGGAAGGGGAAGGTCTCATCCCAGTGGAAGTACCTCCTCCATGTCATCATACACAGCTTATCTAACAAACATGGAGGATGGGATCAAGTTCCAGAAGACCCTCCTTCATAGTCCATGGGTGGTACAAGGGGTCAAGTTCAGGTACTCTCAGTTTGTTTACACAAATTTACTTGCTAACTTGGACTCCTTAGAATATTACATGTTCCCCAGGTATGTTCAACACATTCTAACTGTGAATTGGGACCACAGTTGAGGGGAACAGGAAATATTCTTAAATTAGGACAAATAGGCCCGCATTTTCAAAATCTTGAAGAAGCCAACTGTTGGCTTCTCAGGGGTAGAAACAGCCCTTGTCCCACAAATGTTTGAGCTCATTGCTCAGGGTGACAACCTAGCAGCATAGTGTTGATCCCACACCCTCCACTTCTCAACCACCTCAAACACAGCCTACCATCACCATCACCTACAAAAGAAAATCCAAACGAACCCCTGCACTTGCTACTGAGCGTGCAGGCTCCCATATCACAACCCATACAGGAGGAAGTGGAATCTCGAGCTCCCACTTCCCCTGAGGAGCAGACCACTCCCATCTTTCCAATAATCAGTTCTGAGGTTCCTCATGCTCAGGCTGATGAGCTCATTACCCAAACAGCCTCTAGCCTTCACTCTGAGTCTCTAAACTAAGTGATCAACCTTCAGGGGACAGCTACCATCCCCAACCTCTAGATCTCAAAAACCAATACCCAGCTTAGACTTTTATGATGATGAGGACTTGGATGTCAGTGAATACCATGAGTCTCTCTTCTCCACCCCTGCTCAAAGAGAGATGAGTATTTCTGACTCACCCAGGTCTAGCCCACATCATCTACCCTCCACTGAGGTGGATGTTCCTGAACTTGTTCAGGAGATCCATATGGAAGAGGCTCTCACTTTTGCAAGTGATAACATCAATAGGACCTCAACCATGGCAACCCAGCCTCTTGACACTTCTCTAGAAGCTGTCATTAGGCAGGGGAAATCCAGCAGCCAAGAACACCATGCTGGTGATGAGGAAGAAGACTTAGGTCCAATTCTCTCATCCCCCAGTGATTCTTCAACTGAAGATGAGGGGAGTCTGAAACAAAAGGTGCACAAACTGACAAAAACATGCACGTACTTAGTTTCAAAGATAGCTCACCTGGAATCTCAGGTGACTATCTTACAAAAGAAGGTCAATGACCAGCAACTTGAGATCACCGATCTTAAGGGCCAGTTAGCTGAGAGACCAAGGAGGACAACTCAACCAGGTCCACAAGAACCTGTGGATGTCTTGCACCAATTCCCCAGCTCACCTAGTCAAGAGGGTGATGCTACCAAAAGGGGGGAGAAAGTCTTGACAGCCACAGAACCTGGGAGTTCTTCCCAGAGTATGGACATTGAGGATTCACCACCCTCTCTGAACTTGTCCATACTCAGCAACCTCCTCATGACAGTGATCTAGACTTGCTCATCCAACAACTGTTTGAGGAGGGAATACCAAGAGCAATGTCTGCCCCTTCTGAGAACCCAATCAGGGTTGGGGGTATGACAGTAACAGGAGAGCTCTTGTAATCTCTAGAGCTCAGGGTCAACTAGAAGTTTTCAACATTTCAAGACTGAGCTACTATGAGAGTATAAATTTGGTGGATCTGCCACTTGTCAACCCAAGCAACAACAGACAAGCTGCAAGATTGGCAGAAAGGATCCAAGACAAGGTGCTAGAGGAATTCAAACTGAGATCAAAACTATATAGACAAAGGCTAGCAGGTGAGATCTTTGGTCAACTGGATGTTGAGGTGGATGCGGAGATTAGCTTAGAAGGGAAAGCCTTGACTGAAGGCCCAGAGGTTGAACCTGTGAACCTTGAGATGGATCTCCCTCTGCACCCATTACCCTCAGTGAAACACCAGCTGGTGATGGTGCTTCACAACCTCTCTCTGGCCAGAGCTTGATAGCTGAACCAAGCAATGAAGGCCAAAGCTCTCTCCAGCCTGAGTCACCAAGGCCGTGGTTGACAAAGGCAAAAGGAAAATGACTCCTGAGGAGATTGAGGAGGAGAGAGAGAGAGAGGAAGAGGAAGCTGAGGGGAGAGAGTTCAAGTGGTTCCCCAGGATTCATGGAAGCTGCAATCAGGGCTGCCCCAGGCTAAACACTCAGGAAGATGATTAAGGGCAGCCAGGCTGAATTACCTGGGAACCAGAAACTATAATGTTGATGAACTCATCTCTCTCCCCTTAGAGGAGCTGAATGAACTGGCTGACATTGAATTGTCAAAAGAGAGGAAGGAAACAGAGGATGTAGAATTGCTCCTCAAAATCAAAGAAGAAAGGAGACTTAAAAGACTCTACAAAGATGCTTCTATCCTCTCTCCAGTTCAAGAAAGTCCTGAGCCAGAGACTGTGGCCACTGAACAACCTCAGGTAGTTAATGAAGAAGAAAGACTAATGATGATCAACTACATGAGTGCCACAGGTCTCTATCAGGCAGCTGCACTTCTTCCCTTATCATATTAGTACATAATGTTTGAATACATCAAGCAGCTAGAAGAACAAGCCAAAAAGAAAGGCAAGCTGCAAGGAAGAGATTAAGGGAAGAAGCTGCAAAGTCAAGGGCCATCATCCATAAAAGCCAAAAGAAGTCTGCTGACAGACAAAGGATGATGAGCTTCTTGAAGCTGTATGGGTTCTCCGGAAGGAGGCTTGGTCCATGTCTCTATCCATAATGGATGAGCATATTAGGGTGATCAACAAGAAGATAAAAAGGGAGAGCTGGTGGACTTGCATTCTCCACCAAGTCCAGCTCAACCTGAAGTTGAGGTGAAGGTTGAACATTCTGAGACAACACAACCTAAACCTAGAGCTACATCTGAGCCAACTTCATCTTCTGATCCACAGCAGGGTCCCCTCTCTCTCCTTCTGAACCTGTAAGAGAGGAGAACCCAACTGAGAGGGACACAACAGAACAAACTGGTACTCAAGACCAGCCCTCTCAGTTGAAGAAATCTGGGAGGAGAAAAAGGATGGCTAGAAGAAGATCTACTTCAAAGAAGAAGAGAAGAAAGGCATCCACCTCCCAACCTCAGGATGAGTCAGAGCATCCTGAGGGAGTGGATGAAGAGGTCTCTCAACAAACTCCAATCATAGTAGAGCCTCTTGCTACTGGAAGACAAATTCTATCATGGACTTATACTGAAGATCCAGACAGATGGTATGTCATAAGAGATCAGGGAGAACAACATGTCTACTTCATAAACGACATGCTTGAACTTCCTCTGCATGATCTCTTTGACATAAGAAGGTTCTATGTCAGTCTGAAGGATCCAGATCTTAGATGAAGAAAGGAATGCTGAAGATACTGATGTGGACTATCAAAATCTGAAGAACTTCTCTGTTTTGGTAGCATCAGCCTAGGGAGAGTTTGTAAGGAACATCTGAAGATTAAAGGCTGATGCAACCAAAGGATACCAGAACAACCAAGTCTTCCGCATGCACTAAGAAACAAGAATGAACTAGCTTCGGAAGTCTTACACTCACAAATAAGTCTAAGTGTAAGATCTTCCAAAGCCAACAGTTCAAAGAGTTGCTTTGGAAGTTTCACACTCATCAAAAAATATTACAAGTGTGAAATCTTCCGGAGCCAAAGACCCTTTTCTTCTGAAGCCAAAGATGAAGTCTTCCGAAGCTTCACAAGACAAAGTCTTCCGAAGCCATTTTGATGAGAAGACTGATTTCTTCCGAAGACAAAGAAAATATGTTTCTCTGAGTTACTTTTTGATAAAGCTGTTGTACCTTCCGCTGCTGCTCTGAAGACTCACCTGCTTTTCATTAGTTAGTGAAACTTCCATACTTTATCAAAATATAGAAAAAGGTCTTTGCCTGTAACTTCCCATAATTGTTCCTTTAGACTTGTCTTATTAGATAAAGTCAGTGAGCTATGGCATGTCATAGTCACTAGTCAAAAGGCAATCTGTTTTGACTGTAGATTGATCTTGTTGTCTAGATTAGTCAAATCCTAACTGTCTTTTTGTATATTGACGGTTATAGGTTGTAGTATATAAGAGTCTTAAGTTCTTGTAACTAAGACATACTAAAACACTCTTGTAATAGAACTAGAGAATCAATATACAACTTCCTTGAAAACTTTATCTTGTGTTGTTGTGATTTTGTTCTTGTTTCACTTACATTACTTGTGTTGGCTTAGTATCTTCTAAATAGTTACCAGTTCCCTATTTGAATTGTTAAATGATCTAAAGTTCTCTCCTCCTGTGAAGCTAATTGCAAACTTAAGCACCCTTACCCGATCCTGCATCCTTTATGAATGACTTTCTTAAATATGCTCTCCTTAATGTATGTTAATTCAATAACCGAATTGAAATTGTGTTTATGATCTTCTTATTCGTTATTTATGTCCACTTGTACTTGTAAATTTTGAATGGCGTTTTACTTTACACGAATGTAAGTTTTACTTTGTTATGGATTGATTTTTCTTTTCTGGAGTCGGATTCTTGCCTGACATTCCGTAGAATCACGTGAATACAATTAACGATATGTTGTATATTGTAAGTATTGTTTGTAAATTGGAAACTTACTTCATACTAAGTTTGTGTTACGAAGCAATTTGAGTCAACAAAGGGCTTGCTATAGATCAAGAAGAAATGCATCAGGGGATCCGGTGATGGAAAGAGTTATCCTGATCTAGTCTCTTTTAATATTAAACATGACCGTCTGATCTAACATTCAAAAAGAAAAGGCCCCACATGCACATATGTTACCAGGTAGTAGTAATATAAAGTAGTTGAATTTTGCTTAATTACATATGGGACTTCGAAAATTTGGATGATTTAGTTAGAAATTATGGAATGGAGGATGATTAACATACCGGTTGTTAATTCATTTGGATGGTCCGAATTCACAAGTTTAATTTGATAAAATTGGTTTTTTCTTAGGTTGAAGGGGGTAAAGATGAATACACCAATGCTGATTTGGATTGAATTCGTGAAGAGTGGTCGCGTTATGTTTCGAAGTTCATTTATGTATAGGGCTACATTATTAATCAATTAAATAAATTTAGAACTTTATGTATTTGCATGTGAAGCTGAAACAACTTTATAATTTTTTTTAGTATTTAATTAAATGAATTTGTGTTACTGTTATTCGACAGCTATTGATTTATAGTTTTATAAAAATAGCATGTAAATTTATAATAATAAATATATATTTTATAAAATAGCTAAATTTATGACGTGCATTGCGTATCATTTTGAACGCGTCATAAAATTCATAAAGATGACACGCGCATGCTCGTCATCTTGTCATTTATGACTACCCCTTCCTTGACGCGCAATGCACGTCATCTATTGCCCCATAAAATTTGCGTCATCTTCCGCACGTCATAAAGAGATGACGCGCAGATGCGTGTACCCCTTCCTTGACGCGCATATGCGCGTCATCTGACCCCAAATATGACGCGCATTGCACGTCATCTATTGTAGTTTTTCTAGGAGTGAGTATGTTTAACCCTGACTATGCCCACTCAAAATACTTAAATGATATTAGCCCTTACTTAGTAACTATAGAACAAGCCTAAGTGACTTAGAGAATACGATTGTACCTTCCACCAAAACCTTAGGCCCAAATACAGGGTAATCTCTAACACTAGAGGTTCGGATAGATTGGGTAAAATGTTACTAATTTAGAGTGGCATAAAATATCGATCTTAATTTGAGATTTCTAGTATGTTTTAAATTATGGTTCGGGTCAAAAACATATTAGAAGACTTGTAACATGAGTTAAGTAATACAATTTTAGTAAAATCTGATTTTACATTAGTTCGTTATAATTGCTTGAAACTCCTTACAACACTGATACGATCCAATTTTAATTACCTTATTTAAACTGAGTTCGTTGTTTGTTGCAAACTAATTTAGAACTAATAAACCTTTTATCAATTTCTTGTTTAAAATAAATACTTTTATCTTAAACTAGTTTTTACGTTTTAAATAAAACTCTTTATATTTAAATTACCTTTCCGAGTATTATTAAACCATTTAATTACTCGTCGTCTTATGACTATGTAAAAATTAATTTTATAAATACTTTGCGGGTTTAGTTATTTTCCTAAATAATGTAATCAACCAAAACATAATATAAAATAATCAAATCAAGCAACTACTCAAAAATTGTTTGGTTTCATTTGAGCCATCAAACGACACCAAACTAGTTTAAGAGTCGCAATATGATCACACATCTTGCAAGTTCTCACTTAGTCCAAAATCTCTATCTTGAATCCTGTTTTTCTCTGCTTTCGATCATCGAATCTTTGTCTTCAGTTCATAATATTCAATAAACAACTTTACAACACAAAATTAAATAAACCTTTGGATCGGTTAAAGTTAAGCTAATCAACAAGTTCTATGGAATCAAACTTAATAAATATAGAATCTCTATTAAGTTTTAATTATCAAACACAGTGAATGCAATAAAAATATGGATAACTTAGTGAGAACACAAGAATACTTTTAGAGTATATTTAACCTGATATATTTTGCATTAATACAATAGGAATACAAGTTATCAACTGCACTGTAAAGCCGCATTAAATTGTATAAGTATGAGATATTTATACCAGACAAGAGATCACTAGAAATGAATCTACATCATCAATTCTAGAATCTAGAATCTAGATCAAGGTGAGCTACAACCGTTTAAATTTTGTATTGTGACACCATGAATACGTGCTCTAACTGGATATAATATACTAAAACGAACAAACAAAAATAGTACAGATACAAATAAGAAGCATATATTCAGTAACCGTAGAGTTAGGGTTGTTCCGCTACTTATCAACACTAACAGCATATAAATGTTCTTCAGTAGGAGTCTATGCTCAGCAGATTATTTCTTTCAACATACAGGTTTTTATCAGACTTGGCCATTAGCAAATTGAGAAATCAATAGATTGTATGATCAACATTTGAGATAATTCCAAGTTTTGAGTAGCTTCATCCTTTAATATCCCCGCAAACCTATCTATTACAAGCAAACCTATCTATTACAAAAGAGTTCCAAAACACCCAATAATACAAAAGATTACAAAAAATAAATACTACCAAAACATCGCGGGTCACTAGTGCTCAACTTTTTAAATAATCAACCATAAAACTAATAAAGGTAGAAACTTTAAGAAAAATAAAAATTCAATCTTTTTATCAACGCTTCGAGCTTTTTATCAAAAAATTTAATTTTTTTTGTCAAAGCTTTGATCTTTTGTCAAAAGATTTAGTCTTCTAATTAAAGATAAGATCTTTTTGTAAAAAGACAACCTTTTAGACAAATAAAAACCCAAGATCATGTAAATAGTGTTTAAATGTAAATAATATTTAAACACATGTAAAAGTGGCTCTGATGTCATTTGTGGGTATCATGTATCAGTTTTAACTTTAAAGTTGTGACTTTATTATCAAAGTTGTAAACTTTTTTGTATTTATAAAATGGAAGTGAGTTATCACGGTTACTTGATTCAAAATTAACACCCAAACCAAATATCCAATTACACGCGATTTAAATAAAATCAAATACACAACTATATGGTGTATACAGCTTATACCTTTAACGAGCGAACCAAAACTTCACATGTTGGATGCAATATCGGTCTCGCTAGTTGACCTCGTGATGATAAACCAAACAATACGCGCACCAATTGAGATGAAGGACTAAAACAGGTGGCAGCAGCAACCGTTTAGGCGGTAACGGCGGCGGACGGTGGTGTTGGTCGAACTTGCGACGGAAAGGGGGGTAGTATTTGTGACGACCAAGGGTTGGGAATTAGAGTTTCCCCCTAATATTATATTTATAATCTAATTATTTACTTTTTAAGTCTCTGGTTACTTAACGTTTAATAAATTTGATAATTAATAATTAGTTTCCAACAACCCTTGTGGTTTATTAATTAACAATAAACTATATAAACTCATAAACGTTTAAATGTTTAATTTTTTAAACTTTAAACTGTTTAACCCTTCAATAATTTAATTATCTCAATAAATAATTAAATAGTGACTGTTAGTAAATTACCAAACACCATTTATTTAATGCGCATTTCGTGAACTATAACATGTAACAATTAGACGCTAATCTTTTTTTGTTGTCCAAAGTGTATTTTTTTTATTGTACCCGATAGATATATTGATATTATCGATTATCTAACATCTTATATCTAATAGAATAATCTGATGGTGAAGAGTCTTTCATTAGTAAGGTGCAAGTGTCGGCCCGACTTATTTCTAATCTCCGTAAGGCCAAAACTTCACGTTCAATCGAAGATGAATAGGTTTTTATATTTTTATTTTTTTTAGTTTTTGAGCATTTTGAATGTTTTATTCCAAGTTCAAGATTAGGAATGCGTTCTGTACAATTTTAAATGTTTTTGGTATCTTAGTTCGTAGGTATTCAAAATCACGTAAAAACTTATTTTCTAGCAAAAAAAAAAAAGAAAGAAAGAAAGAAACACCAACGGGTACTAAATCGATAAAATTACAAAAAATGGGTATCAGTAGTTGTGAATCCAAGGATCGTTCAGGAATTATCAGGTTTGATTTGAACAAGTATTGATCGCGAAATTATCAACACTTGCTGTTTAAGAGATTATCAAACTAGAAATCAATCAAACAAAGAACAAACAAAATATAAGAATAATCAAACCACGAGTGTTAACGAATGATGATCGTAATGCTCTCTTGTTACTATTGATGTTTTGATGTAAATGTTGCTTGATCGTATGTTGATCGTCTATCTACATCTGATCTTGATCTCATGTTATATAGAGATCTTATTCTATTTTGTTTCTAATCCATTGCTAATCTTTCGCTAACTTGTTGCTATAATTCAGCTAACTATAGTTATCTGAATCTTCGCCATATTTATCGGCATAGGAGTTCGAGATTTACAATGAAATAAATACATATAATGTTGTTGATGTAACGTAGAATATTCGCTTGAAATATATGTCTTCCATCACCATTAATGTTGTTGTTCTGCCACGTTGACTTGTTGACTTTCTGTCAGTTGACTAGACGATGTGAAATCATACAAGTATTAAACAGTCTTCCGTAGGAATTCCTTCTTCCGCAGGAACTTAGTCTTCCGCAGCAACACTTGATCTTCATTGCTTGTTCTTCTGTTATTGTGCTTCCGTAGGAGTTCTTGAACTTGTTCTTCCATGACAGTTTCTCCTTCAGTAGCTTCACTTTGTTCTTTTGACTTGTTCAGCTGGAATTGTTCTTCCGCAGGAGATCTACGGATGTTCACTTCAGTTGTATTCCTGAGAACATCTACGGAAGAACACTTTATTCATCCGCAGTTGTTCTAACACTTGGTGTTCACTGCACACATTCACACATACATTATGAAATATATTATATCATATATTTATAACATATATAATAAGATGTAACATTATATTATTCAATTCATAAACACAAATGTAATCAAAATCATTCATATCATATCATTCAAATAATAATTACAAAGTGTGATTACAAGAGTTGATTGATCATCTAAACCTATACATGAGTTCTAGACCTAACAATACTCCCCCTTAGGTTTAGACTCTGGTAATCATTGGTTTAGGTCTTTCAGTTCTTGAACTCTTGACAAATTTTAAAGTATTCTACGGCAGTCTTTTGATCTTCATATTTGAAACTGATCTGCCTTCTACCCATTCTTTTCAGTGTTTTATATTTCAGCCCCAGGATGTCCTCTTCAGAAGTCAGTGTTACAACAACACTGTTATTGGATACCACTTCCAATTCGTCCTGGTCAGAAATTCTTAATTCTGTTATGGGATTTATCTCTGACCCAATCAGCTGCCCAGCTTCATACTTCCTCCTCTTGTGAGCATTGGCATGTAGTTTGTCAATGACTTGAATAAGATGGACATATAAGCACAAGTCATTTTGAGCAATTGATCTTGCAGCCTTGGAAAGTGTTTGTCATGTAAGTAAGAGGTATAGCTTGGATGCAGCAACTTTATTTCAACCGGGTCAAAAAGTCTTATGCTTGCAGCTTTCTTTGAGGATCATTCCTCAACAAAACTAGTTCTTTATTTTCTCTACATATCCCCAGTCTGTTAGGGAATGTAAATTGATTGCCTTCTATTATATTTATTGATGCAGTAGCTCTGTCTTCAGCTCCAACTCTCATTAACAATTCATCATCAACCAACTGAGACTTGGACTGAGACCTTCTAACTTTCCTTCGGTTATGCTCAGCATCTACCATTCTTGCTTCCCTCAGAACATCTCCATTGAACTTATGACTCAGTTTAGTCACAAGTCCGGAGAAGTCTCTTCCTCTTGGACTTATGGGATAGTTGATTATAGGAATGTTTTGTAGGACATTTAGGTCTACATCTGGCAGTGTCAGTAAGGATTCCACCCCTGTGAAGTATTGCACCATGCCAGATGCCCTCTTTATCATTGCACAGTCCCATTCTCCATCATATTTCCATGCTGTTATATGATGGTCTTCTGCTGCTTCTGGCGTTGTGATTAGATCAAAGAATTGAATCAATGTATCTTTCTGCTCAGTGATCTCTCTCACAGCAGTACCTAGAGGCCAGATCTTGTGAGGAACTAAATCCCTTGGCTCTCTGATTAGTTTCTCTTTTCCATGATGCATATCTTTTGCTTTAATAACAGTGTGCTTAGCAGAGGTTTGTGCAGATCGTTGTTGATATGCAGGATTGGGGGCTCCGGATCTGAATTTTACACCAGTGTCTAGCTCTACCTTCATCACGTATTCCATCATCGCCCTTAGATCTCTTGTTGTTCGTCCTTTTAATTCATGTTGTTCATGATTGTGATTTTGCAGCCAACAGATCATGTTATACTTTGTGAGTCTTGTATCACAGTGACCTAAATCCTTCTTGATTTTCTCCATAGCCTTGAACTTGGAGAAGGTGTCATAATTGCACCCAGGGATCATCATTCTGACAGCATCAAATTCTTTCAATGTTTGGACCATCTCTCCCATGTTCATCCTTTCTACCAAGTCATATGGGAATCCATGATTGATCAACTGCATAAACATGGATGAATCTGGTCTTTCCTCTACTATGTCATCAGTCGTCAGTAGCTCTCCTTGTTTGGCTTCTTTAGACTCTTCCTTGGTCAGCTCTTCCCATTCAGTGTCACTTTCTTCTACACTTTGCATCAATGGGGTTTGATGCTCTGGAGAATTTGGTTTAGATCTCGTTGATGATTCTCCAGCTGCATCAGCTGTCTTCCCCAAGTATTTCCTCTTCCTGCTGTAGGTGATCAATGCTGATCCACCTTTATTCTGTTCAGCATCAGTCAACTTCCTTTTCAAATTCATAATCTCAATCTCTTTCTCTTTCAGTTGAGTTACTTGTTCATCTACCAAATCATTCAGGGCATCAATCACCTCGTTGTCAATCACAATATCTTCTCTTAGCCTTTTCAGTCTACCTTCTAGTTGTATGATTGTTGTATCTTTCTCAGCTATCAACTTGTCTTTCTCTTTCAGCTCCTTCTTCAATCTTCTCAGCTTTTCCAGCTTCTTGTTTCCCTTCAGGATGAGGTTATTATATTTTGCTACTAAATAGCTCTTACTTACATCTATCTCCTCATCCTTCAGGTCATCCTCATGATAAGCTTTAATCTCAACAAACTCTCCTTGAAGCACCTCCTCACCCTTCTCTTCCTCAGCCTCCATACACATCTCCTCAGTAGTGTCTTCTAGATTTTCTTCATCCTCTTTTAGATGGAATTCTTCAGTTGAGGATGGGCTTTCTAAAGGTTCAGTAGGTGTGGGAGAAGTGGATGGTTCTAAAGGTGTTGGTGAGGTGATTGGTTCAGTAGGTGTTGGTGAGGTGATTGGTTCAGTATTGGTGAGGTAATTGGTTCAATTTGGCTTGGATGTGTGGGTGTTGGCTGAGTCACCTCCTAATCAACTACTTTAGTTGAAGCAGTATTGATAGTTGTTTGTGATGGGTCAAGGGAGATTGGTTGTGTCTGTTCACTAGAAGAGGAGATCAAGTGAGTTATTGATGGTGATTATGGCTATGATTCTTGGTGATGGGCAGTAGCTGGTTCAGCCGCTGGTGATTACTGTTGAGAGTGTGCAGGGGATTCAACAGGAGTGTTCTGGTGTTGAGGTTCTTCAATCCATAGGAGTTCTTGTGGGATGTTCTCAGTTTCATCCACCACATATGCAAATAAATCCACACCTCTTCCTTCATACTGCCCTTTTAACTTATTGAGGAGAGATCTTCCTAGGTGAGTTTGCACACAAACATCACCATCTTGTTCAATTATTGGCAGTGGTCATTGATAATCAGCTGAAGGAATCTTGGAAACATGAACATTTTGTTCTCTTTTTGCTCTCGTATGTGGTCACACAGGCAGTTGAGTATGTACTTGGAGTAGTTGTATTTCCTACCCTCAAATATCCTAATAATCCTAGATGAAATATGCCTTGAAAATCTATCCAACCCAGACTTTCGGTTGGATATACACTTAAGATAAGTGTGGCATAAAAACGATAGGGCTTGCATAACCTGCCCTTTTTTATTTCTCCACGGGGTAGTCACCATCATAGCCCATCAGGGAAAACACCTTCTGAATGTATTCATGATCGAATACATCAGGATGACCTTCTTCTTTTCTCCCAACTCCAACGCACTGCGTATTATGCCTTCATCTATCCACAGTGGTAGATTCCAATGGTGGCAGTGATGACAGATCCTTCACCTTCATCTCCTACTCTAGCAGAGCTCCAAAAGTCTGTCATGTGCGATAGATAGATGAGTGGGTCAGCAGTTAGTGCATAGAAGAGTCGTGTTCACCTTAGGTAGCGGATGATGACTCTACACTCATCTTTTACGTCTGATTTAAGAACGCACAGACATTATGGTCCTTTATGAATCTGTTTGCCATGTTGGCAGAGATGATTTAGTGAGAAGTGTGAAGATTGTTAGCTTAAAGTGAAGGTGAAATAGGTTTTGGATCAAGAGATTTCTAGGTTTAGGGTAATTTTAAAGTGAATAGAAAGGCCAATGGTCGAAGTGCCTTTTTATACCTTTTCCAGATCACGTGGGACCCATTTACACTTTTTATCCCTTCTAGGGTATTAATTATAAATTATCAGAACAGTTAATATACTACACAATTAATAATCATGTAAGGCAAGATATGTTCTCTTCCGTATAACATCTACGAAAGTTAGCTCATTCTGTCTTCCACAAAACATCTACGGAGGAACAGATCTTTGGTTATTAATTATACAAGGCAATGTATAATATCTACGGAAGTCAAATATTTCTATCTCTTTCGTATAACATCTACGAAAGATGATTCATTCTGTCTTCCGCAGAACATCTGCGGATGAACTGATTATCATAACTTCCGAAGGTTATTGATCTTTCTATATGAGTTAACACATGGTTAAGTTAACACATGGTTAATCCATTTGTTGTTTTACTGTTGGACCTTATGTGATTGCATCATAGCAATTGTGCATAAGTAATTGACTGTTTCAGATATCCTTTGCAGCCAAGTTAGTGCTCAAGTTCTAATTTTTCTTCATTTTCATATCATTGTATTTGAAATTAGTTAAACTCATTTGAATTGAAATTAGTTAAACTCATTTGAATCTCAGTTTCATACTTTGACTACGCCCCCTAAATTTGTGATTAATCATAGACTTATGTATTTATCAAAAATTTAAGAAAATAGCATGAACAGCAATTAATTTGTCCAACTAATAATCATAGAGAAACTAAATGATGTTCATAGCTTGTTACAGGCAAACATATGATATTCTAGGGATCATACGATAATCTAGACATTTTCCTGAATATTGTGTGAGATTATTTACTTGATCTAGTGCTGATTGCAAATATGTGGATCCGCAAAAATTCAATCAAGAGTGTAGTTTAACGTATCATACTGTTTATCATGTTTTGATAAGAATTAAAGGTAACAAAGATGAACTCATCGTTGAAATGTAAGTTAGTCCTCCAGAAGTTAGTCAAGTTATCACTTTATCACACTACAACTATGTTCCGTAGATTATAAGCCCTATCTTAAGATTTCTTTGAAATCTTATTAATGCTGAGATGATTTGCATGCTCTGCAATAATTGATCACATTTGATTTTTTTTTTTTTTTGAGATCAGTTCCTTTTGGAACGTTTGATGATTAGCATCCGGTCACCAGGTCTTTACTCACGTAAAACAGAGGTGCCCGTTGACCCAGGTCTTTGCTTACGCAAAACAGAGGGTCATAATGCGCAAAGATAGAGGTTATAAGGTGTTACAACATAGTAAGTATGCATGGGTGTTATCCTAATCATATCCGGATTAGACTTACTTGAACGCTTCTCTTAATGACTTGTCCACTCTTAGTCACCTTGACTTTATGTTGTGCATGACATTATTAAGTTTCCACTCAAGTTAAACCTATTCACATATCAAACGCATCTTATCAGTAGGTAGTTGTTGATTAAAGAGCAGGAGTGAATGTCAAGTTATAGTGTACTATCATATCCTTAGAATATCAATTGCCTTAGGTAGTTATTTAAGAAAACTGTTTGCCTTTCTCATATGATTACAGGTAATCGACAAATATTATTGTTGTTGTTGTGAACTAATCTAGGTTGAGCATGCCTAAGGATTCAATTAAGAAATTAAATCTAACTGAATCAAAGGCTTTAGTGAACAAATCAGCAAGTTGATTTGTTGTGTCCACTTTGATCAACTTGATTAGGCCCTTTTTTGAACAATCTCTCAGAAAATAGTATCTAATTTCAATGTGTTTAGTTTTACTATGTTGAACTGGATTAGCAGTGATAAACATAGCAGCTGAGTTATCTATGTATGTTGGAGTTTGAAGAAAATTATAACCATAGTCAAGGAATTGGTTTTGCAACCATAGAACCTGAGAGCACCCAGCTGAAGCAGCTATGTACTCAGCCTCAGCTGTGGATACTGAAAAATTTGTCTGCTTTTTGCACTGCCAAGACACAAGCCGTGGTCCTAAGAATTGACATCCTCCGGTAGTTGATTTCCTGTTGTTGTTGCAGCCTCCGTAGTCACTGTCTGAATATGAGTAAAGTTTGAAATCTCCTTCTTTGGGATACCAGAGACCAAGTGCTGGTTTCCCTTTGAGGTATCTAAAGATTCTCTTTACTGCATTCAAGTAAGACTCCTTTGGATCTACTTGATACCTAGCACAAACACACAGAGCAAACATTATATCAGGTCTACTAGCAGTTAAGTACATTAATGATCCTATCATAGATCTATATAATCTTTGATCAATAGACTTTCCTGTTGGATCTGGTAAAATTTTGTCTATAGTAGATGCTGGTGTTTTGCATGAGGAGGATTCTGCAAAGTTGTATTTCTTAAGTGTTTGAAGGACATATTTTTCTTGATTGATGAAAATGCCATCTGTTTTCTGATGAACTTGTAATCCTAGAAAGAATGTTAATTCTCCTATTGAACTCATCTGAAACTCAGATTACATTAAGGCTTCAAACTCTTCACACAGTCTCTTGTTTGTTGATCCAAATATGATATCATCAACATATATTTGTACAACTAAGAGATCCTGATATTCATGTTTGAGGAAGAGTGTCTGGTCAATTGTACCTCTTTTGTACCCATGTTTCAGTAGGAATTTGGACAATGTTTCATACCATTCCCTTGGTGCTTGATGGAGACCATATAGAGCTTTGTCAAGCTTGTACACCCTGTGAGGATAATCTGGATCTTCAAAGCCTGGTGGTTGAGAGACATAGACCTCTTTATCAATCTTTCCATATAAAAAGGCACATTTTACATCCATTTAGTAAACTGTAAACTTCTTATATGAAGCATAGGCTAAGAACACTCTAATTGCCTCAATCCTTGCAACTGGTGCAAAGACTTCATCATAGTCTATGCCTTCCTCTTGTGTGTAGCCTTGTGCAATTAGTCTTGCTTTGTTTCTGATGATTATTCCCCTATCATCTAGCTTATTTTTGAATAACCATCTTGTGCCAATAGGATATTGGCCTTCAGGGAGATCAACTAGATTCCACACTTTCTGTTTCCTGAACTGCTGAAGTTCTTCTTGCATTGCTTCAATCCAGTTATTATCTTTCAAGGCTTTTGTTATGTTGGATGGAACTACTTGTGAAAGAAAGCAGGAGAACAAACAGATGTTTCCTGTTCCCCCTTGTTTTCTAGTAGTTCTGCTGTTGGGGCCACCTATCATGTTATCAATTGGGTGATACTTATGTGTTCTAACTGTTGGTACATCATTAACTTTTATGGATGAGTCCAGGTTTGTGATGTTGGTTGTGGGTAATGGGGTCGGTTGTGATGGAGAGTCAACAAAATAGTCCATCTCAATTTCTGGTGCAGCTGAATGAGTTTCCGCAGGAATAGGTATGCCTTCCGGGGTTGTGGAGATGCCTTCCGTAGCATGCAAATGATTAGTTGTATTCTCTGTAGCTGATATATCTATATGTGGCAATGGTGTGAGGTGGTTTGAGGTGATTTGGTCCTTGGGGGATTTCAGACCATCATCTTTGGAAGTAGAGACATCTACGGAAGTAGATGGTACTTCTGCTGATGTGCATGGTGTAAGATCATCCGAACCATCTTTTCTTGTTTGAACTGATGCATCTCGATCAATGTCACTTCGAAACTCTGGAGGAACAATTCTGGGTGGATCAGCTGTCAATGGTACACCCATATTTGGAGGAACATAGGGGTAACATGTATCTGCAGCACCTGTCACATTAAGATAACCAGAGTTAAATGAGTTAGTTAATGCATCTATATCAAATAGCCAAGATGATCCTTTCACAGACTGTGGAAATAAGGATTCATCAAAGGATACATTAGGAGTTTCTTCCACTATGTTATCATGTGGAATGTATACTCTATATGATTTAGATGTTGATGAATAACCAACAAAGAAACCATCATATGCTTTTTCAGCAAATTTTCCTAACTGTTCTTTTGTGTTTAATACAGATACGTGACACCCAAAAGCTTTAAGATATCCTATAAAAGGTTTTCTTTTAAACAGTAGTTCATAGGGTGTTTTATTATGTTCTTTGACAATCAAAGTTCTGTTTTGAACAGTGCATGTTGTGTTCACAGCTTCTGCCCAAAATGTTATTGGCAGCTGTGAGTCAGCTAGCATTGTTCTTGCAGCTTCAATTAGAGTTCTGTTTCTCCTCTCAGCAACTCCATTCTGTTGTGGAGTTCTTGGTGCACTGAATTGTCTGGCTATGCCTTTGTCTCTGCAAAAAGTATCTAAAACATAGTTAACAAATTCAGTTCCATTATCACTTCTCAGTATCTTGATTCTTAGATCAAGTTGATTTTCTATCTTAGTGATGAATTCCATTAAAGTTTCTGATGTTTCACTTTTATGTTTTAAGAAAAATACCCAAGTGAATCTAGTGAAATCATCAACAACCACCAAACAGTATTGCCTTTTGCCAATGCTTAACACATTGGTTGGACCAAAGAGGTCCATGTGTAGTAACTTCGGTGGTGTTGTGTTTGTGTTAATTTTTTTTAACTTATGTGGGACTTTATGTTGTTTTCCTTTATAGCATGATAAACAGTGATTAGAACAGTAAAATTCTTTCTTTGGAACACCAATGACTAAGTCATTTTTCACCAATTTATTCATGTTGTTCAAGTTTGAATGAGCCATCCTTCTATGCCACAGTTGTGCTTCATCTTCTGATGATTTAGAAATCAGGCATGTTTCTTTGCTTGTTAGTGCTGTGTTGTTCATGTCCAACACATAGGTGTTACCTTTTCTTGGTGCTTTAAGAAGGATCCAGTCTTTTAGAATTTTGGAACCTGGCTTAAGAATATAACAATCAGAGTTATCAAAGAAAGCAGTATAGTGTTGGTCACAGATTTGAGATACACTTAGTAAATTAAACTGTAAGTTTTCATAAAAATAAACTTTATCAAACTTTAAAACTCCATTTGTTACCATTCCTTCACCAGTGATTTTACCTCCCTTCTTATCCCCACTAAATGCTACATATGAAGCATTTTTATGTTTGAAATCCTGCAGGAGGGTACAGTTTCCTGTCATGTGTCTGGAACAGCCACTGTCAACATACCATTTGTTGTCAGCCCTCCTTGGATGTTCCTGCAAACAGAATAAACTTAGTTAGACTTAGGAGCCCAAGCCTTGATGGTCTTGGGCTTGCCATTGTTATCTAATATAGTGACTTTCTCATGAATGAGTCTTGAAGTTTCTAACTTAGTTTTGATGTCATTTAATTCATTATGTGTTGTTTTGGGTGAGGATGTTTTTGGTGATAATGATGAGGTGTTTTCATCTTGTTTACTACTGCCTTTGTCAAAATCATCATAGAAGTCATCATCTTCTTCAAGAGCTAGCTTTTTGTGTGGTGCATTCCTTTGCACTTGTTTTTCCTTCTAAATTTTTAATTGCACCTCAGCAGCTGTTTTCTTTGTCTTAGTAATTTTCTATTTTTGTTGTTGTTTCTTTTGTTTTGCACCTCTAGGATTATCATCCTCAGAAGATTTTGACTCTGACTCATTGGACTCTGCATACTTCTTCTTGAGGATCTTTGTTTTGTTCTTCTTGTTGAAAAAGCATTCCTTGGTAGAATGGTTGTTTTTGTTGCATATTGCACAATATTTGTTGAAGGAACAATCTGAAGTCATGTGATTGTTCATATTACATATTGAGCAATAGCTGCTGAAGAAGCAATCTTCTGTACTGTGATTGTGCATGTCACACCATTTACAGTACTTTTCTTCAGCATCACTGTCTGATGCAACCTTAGCCTTTTTCTTAGTTGAAACCTTATGGTTCTTCAGTTCTTTGTCCAACTTTGCTGCTGATGATATCTTACCTCTTCCTGACATGATGTCAAAGGGTTCTTGTTTAGCCTGCAAGTATTTCTTCTGAGCTTTGTCTTTGCTTACTAATTGAGCAATTTCTTGCTTATTCCATATGACTTCTGTGGATCTCACAGACCTCTTCCGCAGATGATCTGCTGAAGTCACGAACTTTTCTTCTGAGGCTCTATTTGCTGGCTTTTCCTTGTTAAGTTTATTGAATGCTTGTATGCCTTCATTTAGTTGCTCAATCCTTGTGTGGATTGTCTTTAGCAGGTTTCTTTGTTTTGGTGAATAGGGTAGTTTAAGTTCATTCAGTACCTTTGGGACTGAGTATCTAGTTAAAACAGTTTTACCCTTATACAAATCAGCATTATCAGACTTATCATCATCATACAAGTCATCACAGTTATCATAATCAAATTCTGATTTACTTTGATTTGAGTGTTCTGATTCTGATGAATCAGATTCATATAATTTAGTGTCATAAGTTACATTACTATTATTTTTATCTGTTGACTCACACATGTTACTGGACTCAAAGTGATTAGATAAACTGTTGGTCATGGACTCGGGCAAAGAAGTATAGTTATCATTCACGTGTGGTGGACTTGTTCTTTGACTCAATATGAGAGGTTAATAGTTTCTCATACTGTTGTGATGACAATTGGAATTTCTGCAATTTCACCTCAGTAGATGCATGATCTAAAATAGACTTGGTTAAAGATGTAGTCAGATGCTCAATTTGTGCTTTTAGGTTGTAATTTTCAGATACAATTTTATCTAAATCTTTTGTAAAGAATTAATTTTGACTTGATAAAGTTTGTGTTCTCTAACATGAGATTCATTTATAAGCAGTGTTTCTTTTACTTTATCAGCCAATTGTTGAGCATGTGTTCTATATCTTTCTACTTTATCTATGCAAGTGGGAGAACACAACCTTTCTCTTACCTCAGCGGCCATTGCAGGAACTTTGTTTTCCATGTTCACCATTAAAGCTTGATTCTCTGTAAGTACTTCCTTTGCTCCAGTCACAAGTACTATCCTGCAAAATAATAAGACCAGTTTCTTTAGCATTAGTGATACCTGTTTTATTGTTTGTTGTTGGTGGGGATGCATTGGTTAATTGAGGTTGTGTAAAGTTCTTTTGACTAGGTTGTCTTGAGTCAGTTGACTGTTGTTGATTGCTGTTGCACTCCCTCAAAAAGTTTCCATATAAGTTGCATTTAAAGCATCTTACTTTGGTCTTGTCCACACCGATTTTTGTTGATCTTCCTCCCACGGACAGTTCTTTGTTTCTTTTCATGTACATCTTTGCTCTATAGGCGATCATGGCTATTTGCCATTGCAAATCCATCTCTTCTACCTCATCAGGATGAAGTTCTTCTAGATCTTGTTGACAAAAGTGAGCAGGAGTCAAAGTACTTCCTAGATAAGCCTGAAAGCTTGAACTAAAGGCTGCAAAAGCAGCTTTGTGTTCTTCAGACTCCAGGACCACAGTAATTGGTTCTGTTTGATTGTTATTCTTTTTTGTTTTAGACTCATCAGCTTTTCCTTTAGCCTTTTTGTTCTGATTGCTGTGATTGCTTGATTTTGAAGACTTTGCAGCATAGAAACTTGTCTCTTCTTCATGTTCACTCTCATCACAAGAGTTGTCTTCATCTTCATTGGAGATGAATGCACTTTTAGTACTTTTCAATTCTTTGAATTGATAAGGAGCTACAGGTGCTTTCACACTTTTGTTTCTTGTCTTTTCATCCAGCTCTAATGCTTCTATCTTTGCCACTAAAGTGTCTAGTCCTATTGCTTTTAAGTCAATAGCGTTCTTAAACATAGACACAGTTTGTATCTAGTTCTCAGGCAATGAATGAAGCATCTTTTTGTTCAGCTCTTCATTGCTATACTCAAGCTCAAGTATGTTCATCTCTGTAACAAGTTGCATGAATCTATGCAATTGTTGAGGAACTGACTCACCCGGAATATGATGGAATGTTTCATATTGTGCACGGAGAGTATCCTTTTTGATGCTTCTAATCTCGTCACTTTCTTCACACAAAGTGTGTAGGATTTTCATAACGAGTTAGCTGTTTTATATGATTCACACCTGATCAAGAGTTCTTCAGGCAAAGCCATAGTAAGCATACTATAGGCTTTGATGTCAATCTTGACTTTCTTAGCATCATCAGGTGATAAATTCTTTAGACTTATGGGTTGATTTTTATCCTTATAGTCCGCACCTAAAGCGGTGGAATATAAGGTCCTTCGGTAATTAAGCCCATAGGTCTGAATCTGTATAATTGACATGATTCCTGAACCTGATTTTCCATGTTTTAAAATCAGATTTGTTTTCCAGTTTAGGAGGTTGATAAGCTAACAACAACTAAATTACTCATGATAATTAATTTTTGTTTAGAAAGCAACAATTTTGTTTTAGCAGTAATCGATTAAACAAATCAAAGCTGATAGATCAATTGATCTGGATCAATGAGCACCAAGCTCTGATACCACCTGTGAATCCAAGGATCGTTCAGGAATTATCAGGTTTGATTTAAACAAGTATTGATCGCGAAATTATCAACACTTACTGTTTAAGAGATTATCAAACTAGAAATCAATCAAACAATAGAACAAACAGAATATAAGAATAATCAAACCACGAGTGTTAACGAATGATGATCGTAATGCTTTCTTGTTGCTATTGATGTTTTGATGTAAATGTTGCTTATGTTGCTTGATCGTATGTTGATCGTCTATCTACATCTGATCTTGATCTCATGTTATATAGAGATCTTATTCTATTCTGTTTCTAATCCATTGCTAATCTTTCGCTAACTTGTTGCTATAATTCAGCTAACTATAGTTATCTGAATCTTCACCATATTTATCGGCATAGGAGTTCGAGATTTACAATGAATTAAATACATATAATGTTGTTGATGTAACGTGGAATATTCGCTTGAAATATATGTCTTCCATCGCCATTAATGTTGTTGTTCTGCCACGTTGACTTGTTGACTTTCTGTCAGTTGACTACTTGATGATGTGAAATCATAAAAGTATTAAACAGTCTTCCGTAGGAATTCCTTCTTCCGCAGGAACTTAGTCATCCGCAGCAACACTTGATCTTCATTGCTTGTTCTTCTGTTATTGTGCTTTCGTAGGGAGTTCTTGAACTTGTTCTTCCATGACAGTTTCTTCTTCAGTAGCTTCACTTTGTTCTTTTGACTTGTTCAGCTGGAATTGTTCTTCCGTTGGAGATCTACGGATGTTCACTTCAGTTGTATTCCTGAGAACATCTACGGAAGAACACTTTATTCATCCGTAGTTGTTCTATCACTTGGTGGTCACTGCACACATTCACACATACATTATGAAATATATTATATCATATATTTATAACATGTATAATGAATTGTAACATTATATTGTTCAATTCATAAATACAAATGTAATCAAAATCATTCATATCATATCATTCAAATAATAATTACAAAGTGTGATTACAAGAGTTGATTGAACATCTAAACCTATACATGAGTTCTAGACCTAATTGTAGTGATATCAAACCGATAGTTTCGGTACGGTATATGGTACCCGCTTTTCCTCAAATTCGGTATCGGTACTGAGCTCATCCCTAGTTGTAGAAGAATTTTGATAACATCAGCATTGGGATAGATCGTAAGATTATCAAAGACTAATCTTACCAAAATGTTCAAAGTGTAAACATAGGATTGAGTTCTAAACACATGTTTGAACTCACATGATTTGATGTGTTTTATATTAACATGGCTACGCATGTTAGTATGCATGAGATGATGGAATATAGCTAGGCATGAGTACACGATGTGCATAGCTACACTTAAGTCAATAATATGCATTAGAACAAGAGGCTAACAATTGCTACACATACGACGAAGGCTACAGATGATGATGCTAAATAAGTGCTACGCATGAGATAGCAAGCATGCAGATGTTTAATGAGTTGACTTTAATAGGTTTGTTTAGAGCTACATATAAGAGATTAGAAGCTTGTATTTGTAACACTTTGATGATATTCTAAAAATAAACAACTAAAATTATTTACGATTTGTACTCTTCGTAATAGTAATAGCAGTTCGTATTCTTGAGATAGTAATAGCAATTCGACAGTGATCATTGCTTGAATTTTAAGATTCCACATCACAGTTGCGGATTCTTGCAAGATTCGATCCTGACATTATGAAATACTTTGATTGAAGAAATTCGATAGTTCTAACTAAAATTAGAATTCAAATTCATTTCTCAACCACAAACCAGAAATGGAATTCAACATCCAAATCCAAACAAATATCATCACTAATTAAACAAATTTAAAAATAAAATTCAAATTCTATTTCCATTGAGTTCTACAAACCGAACCAAACCAAACCAACCCCGAGGGGATAGGGTTTGCTGTGAGATTAGGCATTCACGCCTATAGCTACAGGTCTTGTTGTCAAAAGAATCAAATCCAAGCAATTACAGAACCCACCCATACTCAGATTCACATTTATCAAGTCAAAGCATCAAAGAGAAGTCTATTGTGCACTTTGTGAAAAAAGTCTACCAACCAAACATGATTTATATATAGTGTTGACTTGTACAAACAAAGCTGTTTTTATTAAAAAAAATAAAAAATAAAACTCATTCTCCTTTCCAGTCTTTTAATTCACTGCGTGGCGCATATAGCTTGGCCATTTGTACCTCAGCATCAGTGTCATTTACTACACCCCGGCAACTTGGGAAACCACAATAACAAGGAAGCTGTTCATCAATCGAAAAGAATCTGCAATACCAAATAACACGATGCCATCAAACAAAGATAAAAGCAGATACTGAAGTGACCAGGTAAATAGAACAGAACCTGTAGTCATATGTCAGTTCTTCCCACTCTGCAATATCTCTCTTGGCAAAAATGATTATGTGTTCATCACCATTTACACTTATAACTCTTGAATAACAATTTGGCTGAAACAAACAAACAAATATATATAACGTCAAGGACATCCATTGTGTAAAATGTGGCTGAATATAAAGTGAACTCATTTTAGCTCATCTACTGATACAAATTCTCAAGTTTTGTAATCGATTGCCATATATTTTGTAGTAGCAAATCATAGAAAATATTGAACAATTCTTCATTTCTTTCATGTTTTTCTACAGTCGCTAAAAAAACATTTTATTCACTACAAAACATAATGTTGCATGTCAAAAATCAATTTTTTTAAAGGATAATGTCACGACCTGCCTAAAATCAAATCGTGTATCTCGAATTCCGGAAGTTTCCGGAAACATACGGAGGCATATAGGGCTGTCCGGAAGTCTCCGGAACAGCCTAAAAAGTGTTGGACCTTGAAGGAACACAAGTGGGTATCCAAAACAGCCTTGAATCATCAAGAATGATCAAGATATTCACTTGGAAATATCTAGGAGTTGGGTTCTCATGAAAGGTCTAGAATGGCCTTCAAAGATCTATCAAAATATCATGTAAATATTGTATTATTAAAAACTCTAGATCAAGAATGATCTAGATACATGAGACTAGTATATATAGGTGATGAAGTCCTCATTTGTAGGTACCCAAAAATCCATACAAGTCTAGTGTAAAGCACTTGTAAAACACACTTGTAAACTACCTTGTAAGCAATACAAAGTCATTTGTATTACGAGCTTGCAAACGCTTCCGCATCGTAACTTTAATTGTTACTTCGTTTGGGTCACAAAGGCTGAACTTAGAAGGATTCTAAGTGCCGCACGAGAGTTGGGAAATCACTCCGTGACAAGTGGTATCAGAGCCACGTCGGTTCATTTGGGATGGCAACCGAAGCAAGCAAACTTGCAACTGCTGAAGATAAGCATGGTCGAGATGAATCCCAAAAGGGATCAAAGAAAGAACGAGGTATGTCCAAGGACCTTACCTTGGAAAAGCAAGTTAATGACATGGAGACAGGCCTTGTTGAAGTGGGTTCACAAGTGACCTGTGTCTCCAACGATTGGACGTATTAGAAGAAGACTTCAATGAGCTCCGAGAAGGACTCAAGGCTGCTATGGAATTACTTCGAGATGAAGTAAGCTAATGATCAAAGACGCAATTGGAGACGCTACGACTAAGCTGCGAAAAGAGATGGATGATCTATCTAATGACATGCATCGCAGCTTACTTGGCATGGAAGCCAAAATAAACGATTGCAACAAAGCCATGGTCATGACTGGAGGGAATGTTGTGAACCTGACACCGAGAGTTGAAATTCCCAAACCATCACCGTTTATGGGCAAACGAGAAGCTCGAGCGGTTGATGACTTTATCTGGGAAATGGAGCAGTACCTTGGAGGGTACAAGTCTTCGATGACGCCACCAAAATAAATACTGCAACGATGTATTTAAAGATACGGCAGCGCTGTGGTGGAGACGTCGAAGCGTGGATATCGAACGAGGTACGTGCACAATCAAAACTTGGGCTGAATTTGTTCAAGAACTCAAACGACAATTTTATCCGGTAAATGCTGAGCACGAAGCGAGAAGTCGACTTCGTAAGCTCAAACAAACCGGGACCATCAAGGACTATGTCAAAGAGTTTACAACACTTGTCCTTGAGATCCGGACTTATCTGATAAAGACTCCCTTTTCTACTTCCTCGATGGTCTGCAATCATGGGCCAAGATAGAACTAGAGCGAAGAAATGTTCAAGATCTTGCTTCAGCAATTGCAATAGCTGAAAGCTTGATCGATCTTAAAGAAAAACGACCATATAGGCCCATGAATGAGGAATGTGATGAGAAGAAAGGCGGGGGAGTTAAGCCCAATTATGATCGGAGGGTGGAACCAAGGAAACCATCACGATACGAGAACGAAAAGCGCACTCCAAAATCTTGCTTCATATGCGATGGACCGCATAATGCACGGGATTGCCCGAAGAAACAAAGTTTACAAGCCATGGTGGTGAGGAGTGATGATACATCCCACGAAGACAAGGAGGTTGTCTCGGGGCAATGCAACTACAAGTTCTAAACGCGTTAACGGCACATGAAGGGAAGCCGTTAAAGTTGGCTGAGTCGCGCCCCACGGAGAGACAGGGCAACATCACAAACACGAAGACAAAAGGACTTCGGTTTGTGAACATAGAAGTGAATGGACGACTTGCAAAGGCACTGGTCGATACTGGAGCAAGTCATAACTTTATCACACATGAAGAGGCTAAAAGACTTGGTTTAAGAATCTCCACGCATGATGGATTTCTTAAAAACGCCAATGGTGACACAAAACCGATCGAGGGAATGTCATGGGCTGTCAAGACTAAGATCGGGACATGGCAAGGTAAGCTCGATTTCTCGATAGCACCGTTGGGCGACTATAAGATTGTGCTCGGGATGGACTTTTTCAGAAAAGCAAAAGCGGTTCCAGCAACTTTTTTTGAACACCTTGTACATCGTCAAGGGCGATCAAGTGCACACTGCAATGCTGGAGTCAAGCACCAGCCATAAAGGGAAAATGCTATCTGTCTTGCGACTCGCAAGAACAAGCCGAGGGAAACCCAAGAAACACGACGAGGACGTCGTGGGTTTAGGTGGGGGAGAATGTCACGACCTGCCTAAAATCAAATCGTGTATCTCGAATTCCGGAAGTTTCCGGAAACATACGGAGGCATATAGGGCTGTCCGGAAGTCTCCGGAACAGCCTAAAACGTGTTGGACCTTGAAGGAACACAAGTGGGTATCCAAAACAGCCTTGAATCATCAAGAATGATCAAAATATTCACTTGGAAATATCTAGGAGTTGGGTTCTCATGAAAGGTCTAGAATGGCCTTCAAAGATCTATCAAAATATCATGTAAATATTGTATTATTAGAAAACTCTAGATCAAGAATGATCTAGATACATGAGAATAGTATAAATAGGTTATGAAGTCCTCATTTGTAGGTACCCAAAAATCCATACAAGTCTAGTGTTAAAGCACTTGTAAAGCACACTTGTAAACTACCTTGTAAGCAATACAAAGTCATTTGTATTACGAGCTTGCAAACGCTTCCGCATCGTAACTTTAATTGTTACTTCGTTTGGGTCACAAAGGCTGAACTTAGAAGGATTCTAAGTGCCGCACGAGAGTTGGGAAATCACTCCGTGACAGGATAAGCCTACTTAGACCAAACAAAACTAAGAAAATAAGCATGAAATACATCCCAGCTTCATCAGTTTCTTAAAACCCATTGATTTAATTGTGACATATTAGTTATTTCTAGAAAAACAGATAAGTTTCTCCTTATTTTTTATTACTCTTATCACGCAAAGAAAAGGAGCATAAAGAACAAGAAATATAATAGAGCAAAGTGCTTAACATACTTCACAAGAGTGGTTTATTAAATGTGCAATGCTTCCTGCTCTGGTGGCATCAATTACACGTTCATCATCGATCCGAAACATGTATGTCCCTGCACCCTGCAAATAGATGTATGCCAAACAATATTTCACATGTCTAGCAATTTAATAACGTCCTTACAGAAACATAAACAATTGCAAACCTCTTTGTTATGATTAAATCAGTACTATAGTGCAGTTAGACATAATGGTATAGAAGCATGAGCATGTAAAAAATAGAATAAATGTTATATGTAAGAAAGGAAGTGAACAGCCCAAGCAGAAAGAAAAACAGATAATGGAACAGTCATCAACCACAAAAGATAGCCTCAATGCAAATTGAGTGCTACAAAACAAGGAACCATGAACTATGAAGTTTTATTGTTGTTCTACTTTAAGGTTTTATATTATAGTATCTACTAAACTTTGAGTTAATCTCAAAATGCCACTTAGACTTTCAGACAATGAAAACTTACCATTGGATCAAAGGACCTTACTAGACAGCCTTTGAATATGAAACAAGCAGTGAAAAGAAATGGTTACAAGTCAATTCATTCCTGGGTCATGCAAACAAGTTGGTAATATGCAACTGCTGAATAACAATATCTACTTGTTTAAATAGTTACATCAATTTCTCATACAAAAAAAATGAGCTGTGCATTCGAAAGAGACTAAGACCTATCTATAAATATATAAATGGGTTGTAACTATTTCATTGGGTAAATACTTCTCTGATTTAAGTATCCACCCTCAAGGATCACCATCGCTGAAAACAGGGAAGACCATTTTGTTGTGGGGGCGGTGAGAGCGGCTGTTGTTCCAGGAAGTCACTCCATCCTCAAATCTGCCAGAACCGGCACTCCCTTTGTTTCTGGACAGTGCTCAGGTTTTGAGGGCTGCAACATCAGCTTGCAACGATTCCCTGGACACCAATCAAGAAGCTATAACCGCTAGTTGGGCTGCAATCGCATCAGGGGTTGAAGAAGATCCTTCTGGATTGCTGCGGGTCGATGGGGCCATGTTGATGGTTTCCCGGCAATGGAACCAAATGATAGAACCTAGAAGTCGGCTATAGATTTAGAAGCAAAGTTACAGCCCACTTCGAGAAGGGCAGATCTCCGATTACAAAGAAACTCTAATACTAGAACAAAAACATAGACATCTAAAACATTCCCTGAAATCTAATACTTGAACTACATCTAATACTTAAACTACACTAAACAGTTAAGAATTGGTCTTCTCCACCTCCTGGAATCGTGGGTCACTTCCCCACACCTCCACAATTTGTAATTTTCCTCCATTAGTTTTCCCCCCATCCAATTCCCTCCATCCATCCACATATGGGTCTGCCCCGACCCATTTGGGCCACTTCTCTCCTTGGATTCGTATCAGGGGCACTCTGAAGCGTTTAGGTCTCAAAAGCACAAGGAGAGAGCTTCACGTACTTGAGGTGCTGCTCTGTGTACAACCAATAAACTTCATCTACAACCAAAAGCCACATCTCTTTAACATACCACCTCTTCATTAAGTAAGCCATTCATATCTCTTCATCCTTCTAGTTGTTATTACATACTATGCTCCTTGAGACCTGAAGGCCTGAGACGTTTTTCAGATCGCCTTGAAAGCCTCGCATCTCTGTGCTCTTTTTAAAACCAAGGCCACTGATTTTTTCTAAATGCTATAATTGCAAAGGCCAAAATGTAAATGATCCAGAACAGGCTCTGAGTTTTTACAACCATTGTATCACATATTATAATTGCCTATAAGTCCCCAATTAGCTTCAATGTTTTCCTATAACCCAAATGGTTAGCTGCTTTTCATGATCAGATTTAAGCTTATTTCATGCAATCTTAATGATCATTGTGGTTGAAAAAATACCATTTGAGATTTTGAGTCTCCAAATGAAGCAGCTCCAGAATTTCAGAATGAAATTCCATACATTCAAATATGTTTAACCTGACATATGCAGTTTATTGGTTGTATACTCCAATAAATCACAAATCATTAGAAGCAACACCTAAATGGTTATTATATCAATACTAGTTATTATTTATACTTTAAGTAGACAAATTGACAGGTCTAGCAGAGGTTGGCTCACCTTACGTGAGCGGCAGTTAGGGATTTTTCTAAACCATCACACATGGTGCGGTATGGGATTTGGCATGCGTTTGGAGCTTTAAACCAACTGTTTAGGCCAAACAGGATCATGTATAAGATATAAATAAACATACATATGTTCAGTGCAGTCAAGTCCAGTTGGTTGACCCTTACTTTTAAGAAATAACAAAGGTCTAAAACCCATGTCTGTTGTTTTTTAATCTTATCAGAGTCCCTTTCTATATTTATTAAAACTTCCCAGCCCTTTAGTCTTAAAGTCCTTGGTTTTTCTATTGAAGATGTCAAGAATTTATAGCTTTAAATTTTGGCAGTTGCTTCTGTGTGTTTTCTTCTTTTAACAATAAATATTTTTTTCTGAAGGATGAATTTGCATGTTAACTTTAGGTTATAAAATTTTTAACATTTAGACTTGTTGACAGAATTTGTCACAACATCAATAATTAGATTTTATGTTAGAAGATAACTGGCTACATAAATTTATGTTGAAAAAGAAAAAAGAAAAACAGGCTCAAGCTGCTAAACCAGCCAAACCAGACCTTTTTCTTCCCTTTTCCTTCCAACTATGACACTTGCGATAAGCAAACCGTCACCAAGTTATAAGAAAGAAATTGTCATATTGAGAAAAGAAATTGTATAAATCAAGGTCACTGGAAAACCAATAGTTTATATGAAGCTCATGTCCAGGAATGACAAGTGTAAGTGTAGTCCAAGAGTTTTAAAAATTTTAATATGCCTGGATAATTATAATATCAATTCCAATCAAGCCGTGAGGCAATTTACACTTAAAAAAAACAGGACAAAATCAGCGAGAGTAAAGCCAAAAGGAAACAGAAACCAAAAGATTGACAATGAAAGATCAAACAAAACTTGGGATTTTGTACACATAAATTACTAATATGTCAGGTTATTAAAATATATGACAAAGGGGATGGGGAAGAATATGATGAAGCACTATGCATCAATTACACAACACTATATATAGGTCTCATATAGCAATCAAATTTTTCAAGAATAGAAAAGCTTATGGTTAGTTGGTCACAAATATTAATAAATCAACTTACCACCAATGAGTTGTATATCAAATGCTCTCTTCTGTCAGCTATAGAAGGTCTAACAATTTCACCAGTATATTCAATTACCTGTGATATATCATATCAGCTGTAATAAGTGTTGGGAACCTCAATGGAAAAATTATTATAAGGACATGAAACAATAATGGAAAATTATTTCTAGAAAATTGATGTCTTACCATATCACCCGCTTTGTGTGGTTGTTTTGCAAAGATGCCAAAACCATGTATTGCAGATTTCCCTGTGCCATATAACAGCCCAAAGTAAAAGATGGGAAAAAAGGGACAAAAAAGTATAAGTCCTTTACTGTAAGAAAGAAAGGGGGAAGGAGGGAGGACTCATTACATTCAATATAAAGTAACAGGTTAATTTCACATTGTGCTTAAGAACAGGTGCTAATTGGAAGAGGAGATCTTGTGAGATAGAACAGAAAACTCAGTCCTTAGTTCAATAGCCACAAGTCATTTATCTCAAAAGATACTGATCTCGCAAAGATCAGAATGTTAATATTGTAGATCCTAGCTTCCTAAGTTCCACATGCATTGATTTACATGGTACACAAACAGATCCTAATCAACAATATTAGTGTTAGTTATTATAGCCTGTTAAGTGATATCCACCAAGTGATATCAAAGAATACCAAAAAGGTTGCCAGAAAAAGTCCAAATCATTGATCGATGAACAAAAGAAATAATGGATCCTATATACATACACTTACAACATGTCATGCATCTGATTGTCTTTATAACCAAAATAGTCAGTCAAGTAATATGGATGTATTTTACAGAACCTAAGAAAGAATCAAAGAAAGAGTGAAAGGATGTAATGCCAATGAGGATTTAGAGAATGATGTTTACCAAATGCTAGTCTCTTTCTGAATGTTGTCCTCATGTATATATACTTCTCAGACATAGAGAATATGCTTGTATAAGATTCGAGCAAGGAGTTTTTAAGTTTCCTGATATCAGAATAAGGAACTTTGCCTAAAGACTCATGGTTACAGAAACCGCCCACCAAATATGGTATGTTTTCAACATATGTTCGCTTCAATGATGCAGCAGCAAGGGCTTCAGGTTCTTTTCTTCCTCTTCTCCCAAAATAATCATAAGGCTCTGCTCATATTTATTTTATTTTTAAGAAAAATACACCAGATGCTAATATACTTATATGCATAGGCATATCAAATCAAAGTTGCATCACAATTTAACATAAAATGATATAAATCAAATGACCGAACAAAAGCGATCAGCAGTTAAATGGAGAAAAGGAAAGAAGAAATGAACCAGTACGAGCACAGCCAGAAGGATTCACAGGACGAGCATCATCTGAATGTTGACTTGATATTGACCCATGCGTTCATCAGGAGCAGAACGTTCAATCATAGGGTTAGGGCTATGCCTTTTACAAAATGACAAAAGACGAGATGCATTGATTCTCCTCCATCCTCGTCAATAGGGACAAGCTGCAGTCTATCTGCATCTGCAAGCTATGTAGACATATAATAGTATACAAAATATAGATTAAGAACCGGATCATAAAAACAATGTATTAAATAAGAAAATGGCTTATTAAGAACTTCTTAAACACTAAGGTTGATATTTAATTATAGATGTAAAGAAATCATTACCTCAGCACAAAATCCAGCAGCACGAGCACAAAGCGGATGATACGCAACATAGCATGCATTGTTTTGAACACTGCATTAGCAACTCAGAGTAGGTAACAGGGTAATACAATGATGTTTCTAACTTAAGTAAGAGCATGCTTCTTTCACAATTAGATTAGCAAGAAAAGCTGCATAACCAGTCAATAAATGACAGTATGACACCTCTTGGATCATTGCTGACCATCCCACCATCAACAGTTTATAAAAGATTTAAAACAAATACTTATTTTGAACAAAAAGAATGTAGAAGACACATGATGTATGAATAAAAAAAGGTTATATTAGACTTAAAGTTGAACGATGTTTATCCATGCAACATGCAGAATTATGATTACAAAAGGCAAGTACGACAGCATAGATTGCAATAGAGTCCAGAAGATCAACAGATAAGAAATTTGAAGGATATATAAAAATACTGTTACCCAGTGCAAACAATGATAAGCAGCAGTTACCTGGATACAGGCCCCATAAGGAACACCACAGATGCTACATAAAAGCTTCCAACGATCCTGAATAAACAAAAAAATAAATATAGATTAAATAAAATTATAAATTTTTTTTTGAAAAATACAAAATGATTTTTTGACGTGAATGAGAACTCTTTTAACAGATTACAAATCTATTCTCAAGAAAGAGGCAGAATGAATAACTGGGAAGTACCTTACTAAACCCTATTTAGACAATCAATTGGCTCCATTTTCTTGATATCTGATAAGCAAGTTTCTGAAAAAGAAGTAGACGTTTAAAGGATTTGAAATTAATATGCAAGAAAGATGACATACAAATAAGAAACCTGGTATCCACATAGCACATGCAAGATGAGCCCAGCGTCCATCTGTTGTAGGTTTCATTGCACCTCCTAGAAAAACAGTGAGTTAATACAATTGCTGTTAATTGAGTCTGTTATAACCCACCCACCCAACTAGTTACAATTAGAGACTGTTTTATGTTGTATACATTATGCAATAGCAGTTTGTTTATTTCAAGATCTGAATAAACAATACCTGTGACTGGACAAAGGCAGCAAGGTGGGGAAATATCAGGTGCCCCCGGGCGACATAAGTTGCATAACCAAAGGACACCATCAACAGGTTCCAGTTCTCCATAACATCTTGCATGAACCTGCCAATAGAAGAAAAATACCATCGGTATCTTACGAGATTAATTGCACGTAACATGAGAAAAACAAAAGAACAAGCAAAGATAAATAAGGTTCAGTGGTACAACCATGTGCTGAAATATAGATGTAGTAATTGAATCTTATAGGCAATTACGATTTTGGGTTGTAAACAGTAATAAGACAAAAACAAGGATTCGGTTTACCATCATTCTGCACTTATCACACTGCAGGAACAAATTGTTGGCATATTCCTGAAAAAATAATCATTATGTTAGGAAATTGTGTTGTTAACGTTGGCATCTCTGCATAAGAACATTAAAGATAAAGACAGATGCGGGTATAGCATCTCTGCATACGAATTGTAAGATAGCCACAGTTTACTCTTGATAGAAACTAAAAAATGTCATGGTTACCATCAAAGCAAAACATTATTTGGTTAGATTTTTAACCAAAAAGGAAGATAAAACTGCATAAATTCGTATATTCAGCATAAATAGAAAGAACTTTCACCTCATCCATGTGACAAACATTGCACTTGTCCAGGTCCTTCCATTTAACATGAACAGGTCTGTAACCAATTGGCATGCTGTGTGTTCTCCCTGATGTCAACTTCAAACTCGATGTCCCCTACAAATAACAACTGTAATACATGAATAGGTAACAAACAAACTGATATTTTCTAGTAAAACTGTAAAAGCCTTTATCTAATTGAGTGAACCTAACTCCATGAAAACCATACAGAGTGTAAACCCATAGTAGAGTGAGGATTGTGGAATAATGATGATAAAACCCAATCACTTTAAAGGTTCCAGCTATTTCATTTAAAATGTAAATTAGTTGTCAGTAAATCTGAATTAAGACATGCATTCAACTCCATACATGAACAGTGAACCATCTTGTGCATTGAAGATATCGATACCATTTGACTTGTCCATAGTAATTGGTAAGAAAAAAGAAGAAAAGAACAGTTTTCACTAGTTACTTTTCTGGCAGGAAAGAGAAAGATCATGAGGTCAGAACTGATGTTGAATGATACATTGGTTAAGCCTAATAGCTAACAAGGTAATGCTCAAACACTAAACCAATCAATTGCATCTATTTGGTAAGAGAATCTTTAGCTATAGTGATAAAATTAAGTTTTAAACAAAAAAAACAAACAAAAACAATATTACTGATATATTTAGGGTTTTATCCCATACATATGATGCATAGGGAGTACTTTATCAACCATATATGTCATATAAAAGAACAGCTTCTTTCACTATAAAAAGCAGGTACCACACCATTATTTGATGGCAAAATTTGGAATGTTCATCAAATTTTGGACCAAACCAGAACAAGAAGATAAAAAATGGAATCCAGAACCAGACTGACGTAAACCATTCAATAGAAGTATATGTCCAGTTCCAGTTTAGAATCAGTTCAGTCTCAAAGTGAACCATAAAGGCATAGAATGAACACAATGTTGGTGTTAGATAGGTTCCATAATATAGTGAAGGTAGCAAAGAATGTATGGTATTTATGAAAAGAGAGGGGACAGGACTTGAAAAAGACTAATAATATGATAAGATATTTGTGTTTGACTGTTGAATACTTGTATGGCAGTACAAATAAGTTGTAGATGTACCTGTATAAGTTTCAACACATGAGGATCAGAAAAACCAAACATATCGGCACCCGATTTGAAGAAGCTCTCGGATGCATCTTCAGCATGGGAATTATCAGAACTGCTTGAATGCATCTTTCTTAATCTTTGGTAAATACTATTCCAACAAGCTGAAGGATCTGGCCCATCAAACTGCATCAAAAAACTTCACATCAATGCGGTGTAAATTAAAATAAGAGCATAACGCATAACAAAGAAGAGCAATACAAAAATCAGCAAGGATATAATTGCAGTCAAATAGTTAAGCAGTACCTGATCTCCATCATATGTGTGTAACTCTAAACACAGGTCGGGATTTTGTGCCAGCATCTCGCAGCACTTCCATCTTATATACAGAACATACGCTTGGATCTGAACCCCCACAAAAACAAACAGTTAAAATCCAAACAAGTAGAACCATTAAATGCATCAAACCATTATGGCGTGATAATTGTAAAAAAATAAATAGTAAACTAAATGAAAGATGCTACCTGCTAATGAAGGAAACTTCCTTGTAGCTGTATAACCTAGAGGACAGATAGATTCCTCATCATCCAACAATCCATGTCTTTAACAATCTTACCTACAGGAGATCACAAATAAATGAGTACAAATACAACGTGGACAAAAAAGTCATTCCCAATTAATTAAAATCATTACCAAGCTTTAATACTTCCAAATCCCCTACAATAAAAGGGCAACTTTTAGGGTCTTTGAATTTTCTCTCTCCTATTTCGTGGTGTGTAAACTCTTCTTTGAGCCGCCATTACCTTCATCCTCTTCGCTATCACTCCGATATCTGTGCCAAAGCCTTTCCTCAGCTGTAACATACTCTTTGGAAGTTTCTGTCTGCTAAGATACCTGATCAATGGGTCCATAACATGTATATCATATATATCTGTGATGAAATCCAAGTGAACAATTCACAACAACCGAAACTATTGAGGGAAACTACAATGTTCTCTTATTACATTTTTGCTTCCTCCAAGCTCGAATAAAATCTAGTTTCTTGCATTTCAGGTGGAAAGAAGATAGAAGCCCTTAAGAAACGAAATAACTTGCTTTGTTCTAAACCTGGATATCACAAAATTTACCCACAGTTAAGCTTAACACAGTATATTCTGGAAATAGTTAAGTGTCTTTAGGATATAAAAGTAGACACCTGGCAAAATCATGGGTGCCAAAAAATTGTACAAGCACAGATTTTTCGCCTGAAATCTTGTTTAGACCTCGACGAATGCTAACAAATGACTCATCCAACACAATTGCTGGCCACACAGCATGACCTGAATTAACAACAAGCACTGTAAGCCTAAATGCCTAATCAAATAAGAACTCTGCAAAGAACTAGCAACTAAACAAACTAGGGAGTCTACACTAATAATATGCATGGTAGCAAAGGAAAAAGGTCATTCCTGGGCATAAATGTTCAAAGTACTGTCTGAGCACAAAGATCTTGGACCATGTTTGCTATTCTCATAAACGATAGGGCCAATATAATTGGTCACAAACTGAAGTGAAAGCAGCTAATTGACTAAATAGTACTGACATATGATCTTATTTGCAAGGCATGAATTGAGACAATTAACTTAGTCAGACACCGACGGAAAGAGCACATAAGCTCTGATGTGCACCTTTCACAAGTTATATTTCATGTCATAAATTTAGTACCGGAATGGTGTCGCGACAACACAATCAAACAAAGCAACAATTTTTAATGTCTTTCAGTGTTGCTGGACAGCATCAACTAAGAAAACCAAGGCAGGAAGCGAGGTCTATATTTGGCAGCAACAACAAGGCTATGTGTTATATATGTTCAATCAAGTGGTCCTGCCACATGATAGAGGCATAAAAACCAAAGAATAAAAAACAATGACAAATTCCAAAGTTTAAAGCCAGCTCCTGAAAGTTGACATCACATTTGATTCCAATAACGTATACAAGATCTTGATGTCCTTACCAGTGAGCTTGGCCCATATTATGTCCCCGGATCAATATCATGACAATCATCCAGATTCGCAGCCAGTATAATCATCTCATTGACATCAAGATCATCTGTTTCTGAACAATGAAGGTCGCAAGTCAACTTTTGACACTTTATCTCATCTGGAGACACATGGAACTTGATTCGTTCTTTAGATAGAACCACCAGCTCTTCATCACCGTCTTCATATTCAACCTATTTTTGTCACAACAATCTTAAGAGAACCACATAATTGTGCAGGAAAACTGCTTCAAAGACTTATTCATATACCAAATAACGATAAAAGAAACATTACATGATGACGGGTGGCTCTCCAAGTCATACTTTGCGATACGACCAAAGTACCAATCAGCATCCAACGGCCAGTAAAACCTTTTATGAATTAGCATCCAGATAGTAAGTTGAGCAAACAAATAACGTATAACACGAAAGAGGTATAAAATCACTACTGCCTTGCATTTAGTCCCACAAATTTGGGGATCCACGCCCATCAAATTTCAACCCTATTATCCAACATCAAAAGCACTTACATACCATAACTCTAGCAAGTATGCAACAAATAAAACAAAGAAATGGAACTTCCTCCAATTAGGACATACCGCACCCATCGCTTGGTACGACTTGCAGCAGTAGTAGATTTGTTGGGGTTATCAATCTCAGTTACCTCAACTTCCTCACCATTTGTCTGACAATCATTTTTACTATTGTTTTTGCGTCTTCTTCTGCTACTGCTGGCGCTGGTATCATTACCTCTGTTGATAGGCTTCTGGCATGATCCTCTTAATCTTGGAGCATCAACAGATACTAAATCCATCCCTAAGTTAACAAGCTCCTGACGTTTCTCTTCTTGTTACTATTACTATTATTAACAAAACCCCAAGGGAACCCACGACCCCATCGTCGCCTTCAAATTCAACATCCTCAACTTTCACTTCCACAACAGAAGCCGCTTCAAATTCGAAAGAAAAGTATCATAACCGCAATAGCCATCAGTCCTCTTGCGACGGCGACTGCGAGAGTAAAAATGAACCACGGAGGTTTCGGTGGCTTCGGATCGACTGAAGGGTCCGGGTCCTCCGATAGGGATAATTTTCTAGCTTTCACCTTCTTAGGACATGACATTCGAGTATCCACTACAGGGGGAGGTAGCTGAGTACACGATGTCAAGGGGAACGTACCTCGATTCACGATGAGGATGATGTTGATGAAGATGATCTCGCGATTGAACCACTGCGTTGAATTGTGATTGTTGTTCGTCGTCTTCTCGATGCTTGTTAGGGGTTGGCAATTGTGAGGAAAATGCCATTCGATTTGTGAAATTTGGGGATTTTGAAAGGCTAGTACCACATTGCTGTCACTAGGGTTTCGAAATTGAAGTGGCACTGAGGTTTTTCGATGGATGGATGAAAAAGCTCTATTTAGTATTTCCCCCACAATCACCAGTTTCCCGCCCCTCCAACTAAAGAAGCCATCACCATTCACGCACCAAGGAATATTAAGAATTTTATGAGGGAGCCTCTTGTTTTTTTAAGCCCATTTGACCATGGTGTTCTATAGTCAAGTTAGAAA
The DNA here is from genome assembly GCA_025506505.1 of Flaveria sonorensis. Lineage (NCBI taxonomy): Eukaryota > Viridiplantae > Streptophyta > Magnoliopsida > Asterales > Asteraceae > Flaveria > Flaveria sonorensis. The sequence goes on from CM046437.1 coordinate 6,456,750, forward strand.
GAAAGAAACGACCGGTGTTGTTAAGATATGCGGGTCGCATATTAACTTTTGCTCGCGCCTTACATGAACAAACCACTTCAATTCTTGTTGTACGCAAAATTACCCACGTGAATCACGTTTTCATCATTTAGCATTAATAAAATGTATGTTTGGATGATGAAATTCAATTCATTCATGAATCTGACTCACGTATTCATACATGATTCTAACTCATATATTCCCCGTAACATTTGTGTATTTTGATAATATTTATGTGTCTTGCTAGTAGCATTCATGTTTTTTAATACGTGAAAGTTGACATATCTATAAACCAGCTTCATAACTCATCAAAACTGATATTGATAGAGAGATCACCATTAATGGGTAGAATTTATTGATTATGATGATCCCACGTCTCTCTTTGTGATTAACTTGCCGCAATCAAAAGTTGACATATCTATAAACCATCTTCTTGGTAATCGAAGGTATACTTTTGATTAACTTGTCATAATCGAAAGTATATTTCCCATTGAAAGAATGTCTCGATTGAAACAATGATTCGATTGATCATCAAACTTTTGATAGCTCAATATTAACTATAAATAGCTTTAGTTGTTACTATTTCTTATACGCATGAACATTCTATTTTAACAACATTTCCGGTGAATACAAAGCGCATTTTAAATGATTCTTGTGCTTGGTCCTTATCGTCTCGGTTTGGTTATAGGCTCTTGGTGTCACACTATTTTTCGTAGGTCCTGACATGAGTACAATGATCAATTGAAACTTGTTTTGTTATCGTGTGGTTTCCAAAGAAAAAAGAGGAATTTTTATTATATCCATAAAACATGTGATCTCACCAATATTATTGTTGACTTTTTCTAACATGTTTTTTAGGTAATTAATTCAAGTCAAGAAAAAAGGGTTTAGCAAGTACTACATATTTTGGAATACCAACTATTGAGAGATTTTAATTTTTACTCAATTATTTGAGTTATAGTTATAAATCTTTTGTTTTCAAACAATACTTTGATTTGTAAATTTATAAGTTTGGTATCCAGGTTCATTGTATTAAGTATTTGCTTTAACCATGTGTTATAAAATCCATAAAAGTTGCACTTCGTGTTTCCGCCTAGGCGGGGCGTGACAGATTGGCATCAGATCCAATAGTTATAGCAAACTAGGTCAACTTAGTAAATCTAGACTATAACCTAAGAACCCTCATTTTATGTGTTTTCAATTCATGAATAATATTAATATATTTGCATTAATACCATGGCTCATGCTTGAAAATTTATATGGGTACAGTCACTAGCTCTAGCCCTATTGTTATTTCTAACACTAAGGAGGAGTACCAGTATGCATCACCGACCCCTGTCATCATTCACGTCATCACCTTCCACATCAGTAGTAACATTGTCTTCTCACATGATCGACGATAATAGCTATGATGATGTGAGCGCCCCGACTCATGAGGTCGTCTCAAATGAGGATTAGGAAGAGTTACCTGATATGTGTATTCTGACGAGGAGCTAGAAGAAGAGACTCCTGAGGTGGCGCCCAACCATGTTCTTTCCCCTATTCGCCCCCGGGAGTATAATAGGATGATCACTATTCAGACATCCAGCAATAGGGTCAGGTTGCCTCCTAAGAGGTGACACACACTGGCTTCTCTTGAGGATGAGGATATAGTTGTGCAGCTAGCATAGAAGAAGCTAAAGAGGAGATATCAGTCTTGCAAGATGATCTGGATGCTATCAGTGTTAGCCGACTGGAGAGGCATAGAGGGGATTCCTTCTACTTATGAGATTGGTGAGTCATAATTGCCACCACCGTCACTTCCTAGCACTAGCGAGCCGGTGGAAGTTGCAGTTCTGACACTTGTAGCCCATAGCAATACACATGATGAGTAGATTTAGTCCCTTTGTGATGAGGTGGAGGATTTAGGTGCCCGTATGGATCTTAATGGTCAGTCTTTGGGTGTGCTTCATCAACGTGTCATCACAGCTGAGGTGAGAGCCATAGCAGATGTGATCAAAGAGCTGGTACAACGATGAGAGAGCCATTGCAACATAGGAGAGAGCCGATTCAGTAGTAGATTGCAGGTGTTAGTGTTGCTCTTACTGGGGTCGCTATTCTCATTGGAGTATTTTCTCATTTCATTCATTAGTGCAGGACCGGTTAATGGTGATGCAATAGTTTCACAAGATTGGAGAGTTTAAAACTTAACAGATCAAAAAGGGAACCGAAAAATGAAACTAAGAACAAGAGTAAGAACACAAGCATAACACAAGTATTTGGTTTTTAAGAATGAATTATATTGTTCTCAAGTTTTTTACAATTATTGCAAGGCTTAGTCTATTGGACTGGTTACATCAGACACTTTATACTACATCTTACAACCAGCTATACTTTGAAAACCAGCTAGAACATTAATCTAGACAAACAAGATCAATGTAATGTCAAAAGGCTAATTGCATTTTGACTAGTGACTATGACATACCATACTCACATCTTAATCTATTACAAAAAGAAATAAAACATAAGAGTGGAAAGTTACAGACTCAATGGCCTTAATCTACAGTTAACAAAAGTACGGAGATGTAAGGCCCCGTTTTGGAGACCCACAGTTGGACATTCACAGCACTATTCATAAAACATTTCATAATTTATTATCACATTGCAGCGGAATTTAAACATTAAAAGCCATTCATTTATTTATAACCATTGTTGCTAAGTAATACATGTTTGATATAGTTACAAAAGATCATTAGTTTGCATTACAAAACAACAAAATGATGGATGTCAGCCTGTCCAACGAGTAGCCTCCCCGAGTGCCATCCTCAGCAATATTACTGGCAAACTGAAAACGCATAAAGTCAGCTTTGATGAGTGAGTCCTAGGTTTAAAAACCATAAAAATCTTGATAGATTTGTATACAAAATACTTCTTAAAGAAAATATCTTATCTTTCTTTCGGATGTGATCACACACCATACATACAAATCATATCCATTACACATTACCATTCTCTTCTGCTTATTATATTATCTTTCACTGTCGATATGGACCTCCATATAATACGCATAAACTGGTACTGGGCCTTGAAGTCTAAATAGACTCCATCCGTGGTGCACATATGCTGGCACCAGTACGAGGCAGCAATAGTGGTCCACCCCCAATCTTAAAGATTGACCCTGGTACATCCTTGGTTAGCTAAACCGTACACAGTGAGCTAACGACAACATGGTCGCCACCTCCTGTAAATTTTTACTTGCAAGTCTTTCATTCCTTATGTTCCACTTTTCGTTAATATTATCTTCCACTGATTAATAATAATACTTTATGATCATAGGCAATCCACATAAAGTCACATGTTAATATCATAATAGGCATATAAGGACAGCCCAACATGCATAAGATAATCAGATACAAGCATCAAGTCAACCATGGTCAAAACCCTAATCTTGATCTTCTAAATTCCAGAAAATTCTTGTCTTAAACTAATGCGGATGAACAAAACCAAGCGGGTGAACAACTACAAATGCGGATGAACAAAAAAACTTGCGGTAGTGAACACTGGTCAACTATCACCCAAAGATGGTATTGTACCCTTCGTAGTACAGGGTAGCTCGTTATGAAGTCCCATGGTGTTGTGCTCCTACTTCCACTCGGGTATATCCACGGTTGGATCTTCCCGTATGTTTTCTGATGTTCTGCCTTCACTTGCAAGCAAGTAAGGCACTTATTTACATACTCTGCCACGTCCCGTTTCATACCCGGCCACCAGTAGTCTTCTTCATGTCTTGATACATCTTGGTAGCACCAGGATGAATGGAGTATCGAGTTTTATGAGCTTCGTCCATAATTCCCCACGTAGATTCCCATATCGAGGAATCCACATTTGCCCAAAGCGGGTTTGACACGTGGGTATTCTCCCCAATTCTGCTACTAGACCTCTCATTCGTTCGGAGTTGAGGCGATCTTCTTTTAACGCCTCTTTTGAAGCTCTTTAACTTGCGTTATCACCTCTGAGGTCATCACCAACTGATACGCCTTTACCAGAATAGGTTCGAGTCTCTCCTTCGGCTAAGGGCATCGGCCACTACGTTGGCCTTGCCGGGTGGTAATGGATCTCGCAATCATAGTCTTTGATCAACTCCAACCACCTTCTCTGCCTCATGTTGAGATCTTTCTGCTCGAAGAAGTATTTCAAGCTCTTGTGATCCGTGAAGATTGTGCACTTGGTCCCGTATAAATAGTGCCTCCAAATCTTCAACGCAAAGACCACCGCAGCCAATTCTAAATCATGAGTGGGGTAATTAACTTCGTGGGTCTTTAACTGTCGGGACGATAAGCTATCACTCGTCCATGTTGCATTAGCACGCAACCCAGTCCCGAATAAGATGCATCTGAATACACCACTAAGTCTTTACTTCCTTCGGGCAATGTTAGACAGGAGGCTGAGTTAATCTTTCCTTTAACTCCTCAAAAGCATTCTCTTGTTCCCGACCCCACATGAACTTCACATCCTTGCGTGTCAACTTAGTCAAAGGTGAGGCTATCTTGGAAAAGTCTTGAATGAACCTTCAGTAATAACCCGCCAAGCCCAAGAAACTGCGAATCTCGGATGGCGTCTTTCAGTGGCTCCATTGCATCACCGCCTCAACCTTTGTGGGTCCACCATAATTCCTTCGGTATTCACCACATGACCCCAGAAATGAACCTCGCCTAACCAGAAAGCACACTTAGAGAATTTAGCAAATAACTTTTCTCTCCTAAGTGTCTTCAACACTTCACGTATGTGATCGGCATGTTCTTCTTTGCTCTTTGAATAAATCAATATCATCAATGAACACAATCACTGATTTATCCAACATCGGCCGCACACTCGGTTCATCACGATCCATAAAGGCAGCTGGTGCGTTGGTTAAACCGAATGACATGACGAGAAACTCGTAATGTCCATAACGCATGCGGAACGCTGTCTTCAGGATATCTTGTTCCTTACCTTCAGCTGATGGTAGCCCGATCGAAGATCTATTTCTGGAAAACCAACTGGCACCTTGAAGCTGATCAAACAGGTCGTCAATCCTTGGTAGGGGTATCTATTCTTCACTGTCAAATGGTCAACTCCCGGTAGTCTATAACATTCTTATACTACCGTCTTTCTTCTTTACGAATAATACCGGGCACCCCAAGGAGAGATACTCGGTCTAATAAACCCTTATCCATCAGTTCCTGTAGCTGATCCATCAGTTCTTTCATCTCGGTCGGAGCTAACCGATACGGTGCCTTGGCAACGGGTTGTGCACCGGGTATCAGGTCGATCTGAAATTCTATCTCACGGTCCGGTGGCATACCTGGTAGATCTTCGGGAAACACATCGGGGAAATCACGTACCACTGGCACTTCTGATAAGTGGGGTATCGACACGTCCACATCTTTCATGTATGCCAAGTAGGCACAGCATCCGCGCCCATACACTTTTCTGCCACTGCTATCGAAATCACTTTCGGAACCGTAGTGACGCGATCACCATAAACTATCACTGAACTCCATCGGGTGCAACTAAACCGAATCATCTTCTTCCGACACACGATGTTTGCCTCATAGGCTGCCAACCAATCTATCCCCAGAACTACATCAAACCTGCCTAGGGGCATCACAAATAGTTTAGCGGAGAACCTATGGCTTCTAACTCTATGCCACAATCCTCAATCATATCAGAAATTCTGGTAGACTTACCAATAGCAGTTTCTACATCAAAGGTTATCGATGCTCCTACTACTAACAGGCAATTTAGCACAGAAGGCAGCAGATATGAAACTCCTACTAGCACCAGAATCAAATAGTACAGAGGCACAAGTTTGGTTTACTGGAAACACACCTGACACGACGTCGGGGTCTACCCGGGCTTCCTCTCGGGTCATCGTGAAGGCTCTTGCACTTGCCCTCTGCCTCCTTCTTCTGGCTCTTCTTCAACCCAGAACTTTCAGCCCTTGCTTCTTGCAGTCCTTGTTCATGATGATTTCACCACAGTTAAAGCACCGTGGGGCTCCACACCTCTTTGAAATGTGACAGGGCTTGCCATATTTATCAGACATTCATTCCCAAGCGGCATTCCCGCTATGTTCCTTCCCACACTTATCACACCGCCTCAACCCTGAGCTTGCAGTAACCACTCGGTGATCATCCATCCTCGGCCTCTTACTATTCGGGTTGAAACCACCACGCCCGAATCTCTTCCCGTTACAACTCCTGTTATTACCACCCGTCTTCTTCACCTCAACCACCGCTACTTCCCTTTCATCATACAACATTCCCGCCAAATCCACTGCCGACCTAAAAGTGCTTGGTTGGGCAGTGATCAAATGTCTGCGGATGTGGTCGGTAGTCCCTGAACGTACCGATTGATCTTCCCGATACCGGCGTAACCTGATCCAGCACCACCTCGCCATTTCGTTAAACTGGGCGGGGTATTGCTGGTGGGTCATAGTTCCCGCCTCCAGTTGTAAGAACTCCTTTCGATCTTGTTGAGTTCTGGTGAGGATAGAATTCCTCAATCACCAACTTCTTCAGCTCACCCATCTCATTCTCTCGATGGCCCTGTCACCCTCGGCTTGGACAAGATTGTCCCACCAACATAGTGCCGAGTCGACAAACGAGGAGTGGCGAACATCACTTCTGGTCTTCCCGACAATCACTGATCTTCAAACTGCCTCCATCTCCCTTATCCAGCGGTGGATAGTAGCAGCATTACCGTTGCCGTCAAAGTAGGGGGTTTACCCATTGGAATAACCCTGTAGCTGCATCCCCTCGCGGTTTCCCGCACCACCACCTCTTCATCATCACTTGAGGATTCCCCTGCAGCATTTAGCTCCTCCTCCTCATCGTGATCCCTCAAATCACCTTCCTGCTAGCAGTCCTTTCTCCTCTCCTCATCCTTCTCCTTTCGTTCATCCTCCCTCACAGCTCGGATCACTTCAGTCACGACAGACAGTAGGATTGTCTGCAGACTTGGTGAACCTCCTCCACCACTGCCTCCTTCACCGAGGCTCTCAAGTTAGCACTCTCATCCACCCCCTCTGGGTGATGCAGATCAGGCCCAACAGTAGCGTCTTGCGGTCCTCGTCTTGTTCTTTGCGGCCGGGGTCTACCAGCACGACCACCCCGTACATCACCTCTAGAAGCCTTAGATGATCTACCTCCAGCCATCCTCTAACACTATAAGATCCAAACACAACACGGTCATTCAAGGTAATAGCTCAGTTAATGTTAAGTATAGTAAGTCCCTAATTACAGTGGCCAGTTGTGATTAGCCACTTACTTTACTCTTCGTTCCCCGAGCATTTCCTATCCTGACTACATCAGTATTCAAATCTACTAAAGCATATAAAAAATAGCATGCGCACATAAGACCGGTTAACATATAGAAGAATAACATAATGGCACATAGCTACTTGGGCTGACATTCCTCCATTTGGTCCCATTTTCAGTTTAAGTTTAGGTTTTTGAAAATATTTACTCATTTCTCTTAAACTTTGGCTTTGATACCAACTTGTAAGGCCCCATTTCCGGAGACCTCACAGTTGGACATTCACAGCACTATTCATAAACATTTCATAATTTATTATCACATTGCAGCGGAATTTAAACATTTAAAAGCCATTCATTTATTTATAACGTTGTTGCTAAGTAATACATGTTTGATATAGTTACAAAAGATCATTAGTTTGCATTACAAAACAACAATGTTATATTCATGATTGGATGTCAGCCTTGTCCCAACGAGTAGCCTCCCCGAGTGCCATCCTCAGCAATATTACCTGCCAACTGAAAACGCATAAAGTCAGCTTTGCTGAGTGAGTCCTAGTTTTAAAAACCATAAAAATATCTTGATAGATTTGTACACAAAATACTTCTTAAAGAAAATATCTTATCTTTCTTTCGGATGTGATCACACACCATACATACAAATCATATCCATTACATCATTACCATTCTCTTTCTTGCTTATTATTATTATTATCTTTCACTGTCGATATGGACCAAAGTGCTATACCCTCCATATAATGCGCATAAACCTGGTACTGGGCCTTGAAGTCTATAAATAGACTCTATCCGTGGTGCACATTGCTGGCACCAGTACCGGGGTAGCATCAGTGGTCCCCTCAATCTTAAAGATTGACCCTGTGTACATCCTTTGGGTTAGCTAAACCGTACACAGTTAGCTAACGACAACATGGTCGTGCACCTCCTGTAAATTTTTACTTGCAAGTCTTTTCATTCCTTATGTTCCATTTTTCGTTAATACTAATCTTCCACTTGATTAATAATAATAATTTATGATTATAGGCAATCCATATAAAGTCACATGTTAATATCATAATAGGCACATAAGGACAGCCCACAACATGCATAAGATAATCAGATACAAGCGTCAAGTCAACCATGGTCAAACCCTAATCTTGATCTTCCAAAATTCCAGAAAATTTCTTGTCTTAAACTAATGCGGATGAACAAAACCAATGCAGGTGAACAACTGCAATGCGGATGAACAAAAACTAATGCGGGTGAACAACTGCAAATGTGGATGAACAAAAACTAATGCGGATGAACAACTTGCAAATACGGAGGAACAACTTGCAAATGCGGAGGAACAACTTGCAAATGCGGATGAACAACTTGCAAATGCGGATGAACAACTTGCAAATGCGGATGAACACTTGGTAATTATTCTGTCGTAAACGAAATGCTGATGGACACTGTAGCAAATGCGCATGCATAAAAAGAAATGCTGATGGATACTTAGGCTGAATTAAGGCAAATACGGGTGAACAAAAGTGAATACGGGTGAACAAAACACTTAGGCAATTATCACAGTGTAAATGCTAATGAACCATCGGACCAGTAAATGAGACTTATGCTATAACCAGTTCTAAAACCTCATTCCCATACATTCTTAACATAGATCAATCATGCTAAACTCTTAGGACAAGCTTACAACCTCATAAAACATAGAAGTTCATACACATACATACACAGTTATCATATACAACGGTTGTAAAACGTTTTAAATGCATTTTCAGCTCCAAAGAAGTTTAAAAACATAGAATCGGGGTCCTAGAACTCACCTATTGCAGCAGACAAGTGAATCTCCTCCCAACTTGTGTGCACAAGAGTTCAAACACCTAGAACAAGCCAAAACAAACACCCAAACACCAAATACACATAAAAATCAGTTTCTAAGGTTGAAACCTCAAAGAAACCGAACCAATTAATCACAAAAACCTACTAACCTTGAATAATCTTCTTCTTCTTCACAATTCGACCGAGAGGAAACACAAAAAACCAGCTTTCTTTCTTTCTTCTTCGGAAATCAGCAGCAGAAAGAGCATGGCTACCATGCTCTTTATACACCACTTTTGACTTTTTGGTACTATTTACACAAAGCACCCTAACTTTGCCTTCTTTTATTTTATCAAATTACTTTTCTTTCCTTTTTATTCTGACGAAATTTCGGGTGTTACAAGTCTACCCCCCTTAAAGAGGTTTCGTCCCCGAAACCTGTCGTTCTTCAAATAACTGAGGGTAGTGCTGCCTCATTTCTTCTTCGGTCTCCCACGTAGACTCGGAACCCCTTCGATGTTTCCACTGTACTCGCACAAGTGGAACCACTTTATTTCTCAATCTCTTCTCCTTTCTTGAGGATGACTTCGAGACTTGATCTTCATTTGTTTATAGTCCTCATCAGAATTAGAACCATATCCCTTCTTCATCAGTTGGTTTGGATTCTTCAAACTCTCAAAGTATCTTCTCATTTCAAAGAGATCATGCAGAGAAAGGTCAAGCATATTTTGCCAAAAGTATGTGTCTTGACCCCCTTGATCTCTTCTGACATACCATCTATCTGGGTTTGTAGAGAAAGCCCAAGACAAGATGGGTCTCTCAGCAACAAGAGGCTCTACTTGGAGTGGAGTTGGTTGAGCAGCCTCTTCTTGGTCACCCTTAGGATGTTTTGACTCATCCTGAGGTGTAGAGGTGGATGCCTTGAACTTCTTCTTCTTGTCCCTTCTGATGGTCATTCTCTTCCTCTTTCTATACTTCAACTGTGAAGGTTGGCCTTAAGTACCAATTGTTCCTTCTTTGTCCTTCTCAATTGGGTCCTTCCCCTTCATATGTTAAGAATGTTTAGGACCCTACTGTGGTCAGAAGATGAAGCTGACCGTGATTCAGCACTAGGCCCAGGTTGTGTTGTCTATTGGGGTTCAACCTTGACCTCATCTTCAAGTGTAGCCTAATTTGGTAGAGAATGCAAGTCTACCAGCTCACCCTTCTTAATCTTCTGCTTGATCACTCTAATGTGCTCATCCATTGTGGATAGAGACATTGGACCAAGTCTTCTTCGGAGAACCCATACAGCTTCAAGAAGCTCACCATCTTCATTCTAACAGCAGACTTTTTCTGATTGGCTCTGGTGGTGGCTCTTGACTTAGCAGCTTCCTCCCTCATCTTCCTTTTAGAAGCTTTCTTTTTGATGAAATCAACCAAACAGTGTGATGTTTATGAACTTAGAAAAATAATAAAGAACATAAACAGGTTGATTCCTCCCAAGGATCTTTTCAAATCTCTCAAACAAGATATAACAACAGATTGTTATACTTGAATTTAACAAACAATAATCATGGTGTGGAAACCCATGATTAATGCTATGATATTAGTGTGTGAATGTGTGTGTATGATTGCTAGTGATTGAATGATAATAACTACTTGTTTGTGTTGATTGTTCAAAAGCTTACAAAGGATTGGGGTAGTATGCTATTTATAGCCTATACACAAAGCTATATACAATTACTGAATTACCTTTATATAAACAAATATTACATAAATAATCCTATGTCTATAAGCTATCCGCTATGGATGATTAGCTGTCCATTGTGGATGTTAAGCTGTCCGCTATGGAAGTCAGATAACTTATCCGTTGTGCCTTGGATGTTGTCCGCTGTGAAACTTGTGTGTTTGCTTGTATGTTGTCCACTGTGGAATGTTCATCCGCTGTGGATACTTCATCAGCTGTGGACTTATAAGCTGTCCGCTGTGAAAACTTATGTGTTTGCTTATGTTGTCCGCTGTGGAATGTTCATCCGCTGTGGACAGTTCATCAGCTGACTGGGCATCCGCTGTATGATGTTAAACTGCTGTGGGATGTCTTCATCCGCTGTGGGATGTCTTCATCCGTTGTGGGCACTTAGACTTGATCTTCATCGGCTGCATCCTCTTAGTCATCTGCTGTGGAAGACTATTCATCCGCTGCCGACACTTAAGTAAAAATTCCTTTTTATCTACAAACCTAAAAAAGAAATTTAAGCAATATTAGTGTATGTTATGAGTGTTAATGATACTAATGTGTTAGTTAATGATTGTTTGAATATTAGAACACATTCTGTTTGATTATAGCAAGCATTATCCTTTTAAGCATTAACCTATTAATGCACTTATTGAGTCCAACAATACTCCCCCTAAGGATGATGTTGCCATCACTTTAATGTTTGCTTGTTAATGTTTTGTTTGTTAGAAAAAATGTGTGTTTGTGTTTGATATGAATGATTGTAATGTTTGTGTGTTAGACTTATAATGTTTGATTGCTTGTTTGTATGTTATGCATGATTGACTGATTGAAATGTTTGTGTGTTAGACTTATACTGTTTGATTGCTTGTTAATGATGTAGCCATCTCTTCTGTTGATGATTGCCTGTTTGAATATTATGCATGATTGATTGTTTATTTGATTGTTTATGTGAATGATTGTTTGATTACATGTATGTTTGCTTGATTGAATGGTTGACTGTTTGTTGTTTTTATCTGTTTGAATGATCAATTATTTGTCTGATTACATGTATGATTGATTGTATGTTTACATGTATGTTTGTATGATTACATGTATGTTTCACTGATTACTCATGTATGATTCTATGATTGAATGGTTGACAATTTGTATGTTTGTTATGTATGCTTGAATGTTTGTTTGTTAAGAGGTTAGATTGTTTGTTTGTTTGTTTTGTCTGTTTGTATGTTAGTGAACCTTTGTATGTTGTATTGTGTTCACAACAGATGGTCATTTGGTCAGCGCTGTGTACACTTGTAAAAATTGTTTGTTTGTTCACAACGGATGATCATTTATTCATGCGCTGTGGACCCCTTTGACTGGTTGACTAAGTATACAGCGGATGATTGCTTGGTCATGAGTTGTGGACTCAATGTTTTGAATTACACAACGGATGAGCATTTGTTCATGCGTTGTGTACACTTGAAAAAATTGTTTGTTTGTTCACAGCGAATGAACATTTGGGCATGTGCTGTGGACACTTGTCCACTGTTCCAAAGCGGATGAACATTTGTTCATGCGCTATGGACACTTGATTGTTTTGGTATGTTATATACAGCGGATGAGCATTTGTTCAAGGTAAATTCATACCGGATGACTTATTGTCATGCGCTATGATTACTTGATGATGATGTACAACATATGTTTTACCTGTGTACCTACACTGTGTACACTTGTACTGTTTCTACAACGGATGACTTATGTTAGTCATAAGCTGTGGAATGGCACTGTATTCACAGTGAATGCCTTACCAACATCAGACGCTATGAACACTTGTATGTTCACTAGTGCATAGCGGATGTATGTTTGTTTTGTTCGCTATATACACTTGGTGTATTTTGCATGTTATGATGGTACTGTAGCTACAGCGGATGTATGCTTGTATGTCCGCTGTGACAACAGTTGTCAATTTTCAAATTTTGTTTGTTTAAAACTTTATAAAATTTATAAAATTTTTGAATGTTTGTTAAAATTTTAAATTTTAACATGATCAATATATGGATGTTTAAAATATCACTCACAAGCAATATTGTGCAATATTGTACATATGTATGTGTGTCAAACTGCTGTGTTTGGGTGCTTGCTTGACTTGGCTTTATTTAAAACTCAAAATTTCAAGAATTTTAAGATTTTAAAAATTGTATGATTATGCACATATTACATATTCTGTTGTCTTTGATATTTCCATGTTCATTTTCTCCCCCTAAACTTTTGCATATTTATAAGAACCTTTTATAAAATGACAAAAAATTGTATGTGTTAGAATGGAATTTATCAAAGTCCTATTTAATTGCTTGCTTGATAAAATTTAGAAAGATATTACTTTATCTAACTAAGATATGAATGATTTTCATGTTTGGACTGAATCATTTGCACATAACATGAGATCATACTAGTCTTAAATTCTCACTAAGTTGTTTGAATGATTTGAGAATAGACATAGACTAATACAATGTTGATTGTAGATATTGTGATCCACTTAAACTCATGCATGGTATTAATGATTGATTGAAACAGTGAGTGATTATCATGTTTTGAGTTGATTGATATGAGTTGTATGTACCTCACATCTGATTGTATGTTTAGAACAACCCTCCACAAGATATGCTAGAAAGCACTTTCAATACTTAAGACCTAGCTACTTAGGAGTATAAATGCTCAATTTGATCCATGTTGCTTGATCCTCATTGGGATTCTTTTGCACTTCACTTTGGAAGGTGATCCTCTTTGGGATTCTTTTGATTCATTTACAAGGAATGTAGTCGAAAAGACTTTATTGATTGTTCATCCAAGATGGATGTGTTCCTCATAGGAATCTTTTTGGATCATGATTTAGGTCATTCAGGTCTGTGCTCAGCACAACAAGGAATGCCTTGGTGTATTCCAGGTCTATGAAAATCATAACAGAGGAGACACTGTATGATTGAGCAATTTATAAACTGTTTCACTTGTTGTATTGTAGTTACTTTACAAGCAACCTATGTTAGATAGATCGATACTCACCATAAACCAAGATGTGTTGTTGACCACATAATTATGAGAATTTAGTTCTTCACTGTTGTATGTGATGTTAGGTGTCCCATGCTGAGCCTATCCACATATCAAACAAAGTACTGTCAGTCTTTATTAGTGGAAAATGACTCAAGTGAAGAATAAGCTAGTGTACTATTATTTCTCATGAGTGGTATGTGTGATTGAAGATGTTTGATTATTAGAAAACATGAATGTTTGTTTGATATCTTGATTTTGAAAGATACTTGTTGATGTTTAACTTAGACTTTGACAAAATCAAGCTTGTTTGAAATTAATGTTTTGAAAACATTAGTTGTTTGATTCATAGTTGATCATACCAAGTGACTGAACCAAAAATTCAAATCTTGTTGAATCAAATGGTTTTGTAAAAAGGTTAGCCAATTGATTGTCTGTATGGACTTTGATCAACTTAATCAGACCTTTTTCTGAGCAATCTCTCAGAAAGTGATATCTGATCTCTATGTGTTTTGTTTTTGAATGTTGAACTGGATTGTCAGTGATAAACATGGCAGCAGAATTGTCAATGCGTATGGGTTTTTTAAGAAAATTAAAGCCATAATCAAGCATTTCGTTTTGAATCCAAATCACTTGAGAACAGCATGCAGAAGCAGCTATGTATTCTGCTTTAGCTGTTGGCTCAGAGATATTTGTTTTTTTCTTCCACTGCCAGGAGATCAATCTTGATCCAAGAAACTGACAACCTCTTGTAGTGGATTTTTTGTTGCTGTTGCATCCACCATAATCACTATCTGTGTATGCATATAAAGAGAAATCTCCATCTTTTGGATACCATAGCCCAAGAGCTGGTTTGCCTTTTAAATATCTGAAGATTCTTTTTATAGAATTTATGTGTGATTCTTTTGGATCTGCTTGGTATCCGGCACACATGCATACTGCATACATGATGTCTGGTCTGCTTGCTATTAGGTACATCAGTGAGCCTATCATTGATCTATAGAGTTTCTGATCAACTGATGTTCCTTCTGGATCGGGTCCAAACTTCAATCCAGTTGCAAATGGTGTCTTGGATGTGTAATCAGACATATTGTATTTCTTTAATATCTGATTGACATACTTGCTATGGTTGTTAAAAATTCCTTTATTTGATTGCTTAACTTGAAGACCAAGGAAGAATGTAAGCTCTCCCATTGAACTCATTTGGAATTTTGATTGCATAAGAGTTTCAAACTCTTTGCAAAGTTGGATGTTTGTGGATCCAAAAATGATGTCATCCACATAGACTTGAACAAAACAAGTCTTGTTCTTTTCGTTTTAAGAACAATGTCTGATCTATTTTTCCTTGGGTGTACCCATTTTGTAGTAGAAACTTAGATAAAGTTTCATACCAGTTTCTAGGTGCTTGATGAAGACCATAGAGAGCTTTATCTAACTTGTAACTTTGTGAGGGAAATCCAGATCTTCAAACCCTAGTGGTTGAGCAACATATACCTCTTCATCTATCTTTCCATAGAGGAATGCACACTTGACATCCATTTGGAAGATAGTGAAGTTTTTGGATGAGGCATATGCAAGGAACATTCAAATGGCTTCAAGTCTAGCTACTGGAGCAAAGACATCATCATAATCAATACCTTCCTCTTGAGTATATCCTTGGGCAATTAGCCTTGCTTTGTTTCAAATGACAATACCTCTGTCATCTGCTTTGTTTCTAAAGAGCCATCTTGTGCCAATGGCGTATTGACCTTAAGGTAGATCAACCAGCTTTCATACCTCTTGCTTTCTGATTGCTGTAGTTCTTCTTGCATTGCTTCTATCCAACTGTTCTCTTTAAGTGCTTCTGTGATGTTTTTGGGTACAGTTAGAGATAGGAAGCAGGAGTACAAGCAAATGTTTGCTATGTCAGATTGACTTGGTATTGAGGTCACCAATGATGTTTTCTATAGGCTGATCTTTGTGAACTCTGGTTGTTGTAATCTGATCAACAGGGATGGTTGAATCAAGATTAGTGATTATTTGGTTGGGTGTTGATGGATGGGCAAGGGTATTTGGTTGCTAGTGATTAAATGATAATAAATGCTTGTTTGTATTGATTGTTCAAAAGCTTACAAAGGATTAGGGTAGTATGCTATTTATAGCCTATACATAAAGCTATATACAATTACTGAACTACCCTTATGTAAATGAATATTACATAAATAATCCTTTGTCTATAAGCTGTCTGTTGTGGATGATTAGCTGTCTGCTATGGATGGTAAGCTGTCCGCTGTGGAAGTCAGATAACTTGTCAGCTGTGCCTTGGATGTTGTCCGCTGTGAACACTTGTGTGTTTGCTTGTATGTTGTCCACTGTGGAATATTCATCCACTGTGGATAGTTCATCAGCTATGGACCTATAAGCTGTCTGCTGTGAACACTTGTGTGTTTGCTTGTATGTTGTCCGCTGTGGAATGTTCATCCGCTATGGATGAACATCCGCTGTGGACAGTTCATCAGCTGACTTGGGCATCCGCTATATGATGTTCATCCGCTGTGGGATGTCTTCATCCGCTGTGGGATGTCTTCATTCGCTATGGGCACTTGGACTTGATCTTCATCCGCTGCATCCTCTTAGTCAGCCGCTGTGGAAGACTATTCATCCGCTGCCGACACTTAAGCAAAAATTCCTTATTATCTACCAACCTGAAAAAGAAACACAATATTAGTGTATGTTATAAGTGTTAATGATACTAATGTGTTAGTTAATGATTGTTTGAATGTTAGAACACATTATGTTTGGTTATGGCAAGCATTATCCTTTTAAGCATTAACCTATTATCCACTTGTTGAGTCCAACACTTTTCTTTTAGGGCTTCTTGGTCTAGCTGCTTGAGATACTCAAATTCAATATACTTATATGATAGAGGGAGTAGTGTTGCTTCCTGATAGAGCCCTATGGCACTCAAGTAGGTTATCATCTTTTGTCTATTTTGTTCCCTACCTACTTGAGTTTCTTGTTCAGCAGCCATAGTGATGAAATCAACCTTTTTGTTTGAATGGATGTTTGCTGCTGAGTATGAACTTGTTCAAACAACAAGAACAAACATAGGTTGATTTCCCCAAGGACCTTTTCAAATCTCTCAATCAACAAACAAGAACCATGGTACGGAAACCCATGAATGATGCTATGATATTAGTGTGTGTGAGTGATTGTGTGATTGTATGTTAGAATGACAAGAAATAACAAGAACTGCTTGATTGATTGATTGTTCAAAAGCTTACAAAGGATTAGG
Organism: Flaveria sonorensis; assembly: GCA_025506505.1. NCBI lineage: Eukaryota > Viridiplantae > Streptophyta > Magnoliopsida > Asterales > Asteraceae > Flaveria > Flaveria sonorensis. Next base: position 6,473,878 of record CM046437.1, read on the forward strand.
GTATTATGCTATTTATAGCCTATACAGATAGCTATGTACAATTACAAAAATACCCTTATGTAAACGAATATTACATAAAAATCCTAAGTCTAAGTCGTCCGCTGTGGATGTTAGACTGTCCGCTGTGGATGCTAAGTCGTCCGCTGTGGATGTTGAATAAGCTGTCCGCTGTGTCTTGGATTTTGTCCGCTGTGAACACTTGTTGTATGTTTGACTTGTTAGTTGTCCGCTGTGGAGTCTTCATCCGATGTGGATTCAACATCCGCTGTAGACTGTTCATCAGCTGTGGACTGTTCATCAGCTGTGGACTTTTGATCATCCGCTGTATGTTTTGTTCATCTGCTGTATCTTTTGTTCATCCGCTGTAGACACTTGGACTTATTCTTCATCTGCTGCTTGGACTTGGTCATCCGCTGCTTGGACTTGGTCATCCGCTGTGGACATATCTTCATCCGCTGCCGACACTTGTCAAAATTTCTTTTATCTACAAACCTGAAAAAGAAATTTAAACAATGATTATTGAATGTTATGATTGATAATGATGCTAATGTGTTAGTTAATGATTGTTTGAATGTTAGAACACATTATGTTTGTTTATGGCAAGCATCATCCTTTAAAGCATTAATCCATTAATGCACTTGTTGAGTCTGACAATACTCCCCCTAAGGATGATGTTGCCAACTCTTTTTAATGTTTGCTTGTTAATGTTTTGTTTGTAAGTAATGTGTGTGTGTTTGTTTTTGGTATGTATGATTGTATTGTTTGCGTGTTAGACTTAAATTGTTTGATTGCATGATTGTCTGTTGTGCATGATTAACTGTTGTATGATTAAATGTATGATTGTTTGATTACATGTATGATTGCTTGATTAAATGTATATGTGTATGTGTTTGATATGAATGAATGTAATGATTGTATGTTTGCATGATTGTCTGTTATGCATGTTTGATTATTTATTTGTCAGATTACATGTATGATTGTTTGAATGATTGCTTGACTTGTATGATTGTATGATAACTATGTATGTTTGTGTGATTACATGTATGTTTCACTGATTACACATGTGTAATCAGATTAACTTGTTTGTTTGTATGCTTGTATGTTTGCTTGTAAATTTTACAGATTACACTTGTGTAATCTATGAATGTTTGATTTGTATGTTGCTAAAATGATTTGTTTGTTTGTTTTGTCTATTTGTTTGTTAGAAACCTCTATGAATGAGAAGGACCAGCTTCTTCTGCATTCTTCTGCACTTCTTCTGTTGCCTTCAAAGATTCTTCTACATCTTGTTCTGTTGCTTGATCTGTTTCAGCTTCTTTTACTTGATAAGTTAAGGCAGTAATCTTTAGTGCATTTCTACAGTTGATAATATGCTCAACAAAATAATCCACTGCACTTTTCTGATCATCATATTTTCTTTCTATAGAGAGATGAACCAGCTGTTCCAAAGTGAACTGATCTAAGCTTTGTACATCAATGTTGCTGACCAGTGTGGTCACAACATGCTTTCCCTTCAAGATCTCCAGATTGTTGTTCTCAGAAATTCTCATGACTGTTATTCCATCAATGTGTGTTAGGGGCTGCTGTTTAGTATCTAATCTCTGTTAAAGTGCTGCATTCACATAAACAATCCCCAAGATCCTCAGCATATGAATAAAATAGTAGCAATCTCCTTTATAGAGTACATCTTCAATAGCTAGAAAGGTCTTTCTGTTCAAGAATGATACATAAGATGGATGTAAAAGCTTAATCTTAACAGGGTCAAACAGTCTTATGTCTGTAGCTTCTTGTCCTTTAAGTTTTCTTTCTAATACCGCTTCAAAGTGGTTTTCATCATAGTACCATCTTGTAATTGGATGATTGCATTGATTTCCATTAATCTTTTTCATGATTTTTTTCAAATCAGATGGTCTTAGTGGATATCCCACTCTTTCAAGCAATTCACTATCCAATTGCTCTGTTTGTTCTTCACTTGCTTGTTTTCTTTTGCCAAATGCTTGTTGTTCTCTTATGAGCTTTGTAATGTGAAGCTTGTCTTCTTTATTAGCCTTTAGCTTCATTTGATGATGATTTTTGTTCATGTATGATCTTAAGATATGAAAGAAATCTGCTCCCCTTGAATTGTTAGTACGATTGACCATTCTTAGTTGCAACAGGTCTAATCTATCTTCATAGCTAAGGGATCCCAGTTGGGAGATGTATGATAGATACTAGAAAAGTCCAGATACCCTCTTAATCAGCATAACATCCTAAATTTCATCATATTTCCAAGCCACTATTTTTCTTTCATTGGATTCTGCAGTGAGAGTGATTCTGTCATAGAGCTTTACAAAATTAGTTTTCTCATTTATCATTTCTCTGACTTCATTGCCTTCAGGTCATAGCCTGTGTGGCATGAACTGCCTTGGTTCCTCAATTGGATGTAGCTCTGGTGGAGAGTGATGATATGTTGATAGACAAGATGCAGGATGAGGCTTAAAAACCTATGGTTTTAATGCATTGGAGAGCATGTTTTTATAGATCTCTCTTGCCATTTCTTTCATCTGAGATAGAGATCTTCCTGCATATGACCTATAAGGTACTCGTGTATGACTCAACTAGCTTTTAACCTGGGAGTAGGTCATTTTCTCTATCTGAGGATCCTTAGGTAGATTCTTTTGCAGTTCTTCTTGATCCTTGATTTCCTAATATCTTCTATATGTTTGCTCTGTTTCATTTTTCATGACTTCTTAAAAGTCTTTGAGCAAGTCTTTAACCTCAGAGAGGTCAAGTTTCATAAAAGTGTCATAAGGAAATCCTCTGGTTACTAACTCAATTCCCATTAATGTTTCTGGATCATATGGGAAGAGTTCTTGTATGCTTTGAATGTTTTCATCAGCATCTCTTTCATCTTTTTCTTCATTTGAATTAGTTAAGATGATGATTGGTGGCTGATCAAGATTCTGATCTATCTCTCCTTCTTCAAGAGGACTTGTTTGTTGGGATGCTTCATCAACTGGTTCTGTTTTAACTTTCAAAAGATTTAAAGGAGGGGATTCAGGTTCATCAACCTCTTCAACTATTTTCTTCCCCTTTATTAAGGATGCCAAGTACATCCTTTTCCTCTCTTTCATAAGTTTTTATTTGAGGTTGAGATGTTGAGGCATGAATGTTTGATGATTCAATTTGCACATTTTCAGTCTCAGCAAACTGCTTAATCAATTCCTTTTGCTTGTCTGTTAAGGGATTGTAAGGCACTATGCTTGATTCTGTTGTTTGTGGCCTTAAGATTGGTGAGTAGTGAATGCTCTCAAAAGGATTGGCTTCACTGAATAGTTGATCCATTGAATAAGATTCTTCTGGAATACAAGTGCAAGCTCTGTTTATTGTTCTTGTGGGCTTGAACCTACTATTTCAGCCATATTTTGTTCTTCAATCTCATCACTCAGGTCCTGTTCTTGACCTTCTGAATGTTCTTCCTCATTCAGATGAGTGTCTTTAAGTTCAAGCTCTCTGTTTAATCTTTGAATTTCTTCGTTTTGAGCTTCAATTATTCTTTTAAGATCATCAATTTCATCACTTTTTGTCTTTGTTTGATTGGTTAAGTAGGCAATGTCTAATCTTGCACTACTAAGATCTTTATCTTTCATCTTAATCTCTTCATTGGATTGTTTGAGTTGTCGTTCCAAGAACTGAACAATCAACTTTTGTGCTGTTTGATATGCTTTAAGCTTTTCAATTTCTTTGTCTTTGCTCTTGAGTTGTCTTTTAACTTTTTAGCTCTTTTGTTTGATCTTTCAATTAGCTTATTGTACTCAGTGAATAGAAACACTTTAGAGTACTCAATTTCTTCTTCAGTTGGTATATCACTGCTTTGTTCATCATCTTCAACTTGCTCAGCATGAGCACTTGTTTCTGCTTGTTTTTGCTCATGTTGTGATGATGTGCCAACTTCTTCCGGTTCATGGCTTGTGTGTTCTTCCAAAGAAGCATCAATGTCCCTCAACAATGAAGATAGTGTTTGTTGGTCAGAGAGAGTTGGGCTTAATGGTGGTGATGGAATATAATGCTCAAACTGAAATTGCTCATGTTCTTGTGCTTCTTGAATGATTGGTTCAACCTCAGGAGCAGCTTGTTCCTCTTGTATGATAGGGTCTTGAATGGGTTCTGGTTCAGGAGCATCTTGTTCTTCTTGTTGAATGATTGGAGCCAGTTGGATGATTGGTTGTTGATGAATAACATTTTGGAAGAGCATGTGTGGTTCACCCTGACCAGGAATCCTCAAAAAGACTACAGGAACAGGAAGATCAAGGTTTATCATGTGAGGTGGAACAGGAACCTCATCTCCTTGATAGAGATTTGATTTGATTCTGGTGAATACATGTTCATTGAAACAAACAGGATGAAATATTGCTCATTCTCTTGGTATGTTAGGAAGAAGATCATTAATGATCATCTGAAGAAATCTAGGGAACATTTGAAACTTGTTCCCCACCTCTGTTAAGTTGTATACCATCCCATTCAATACTTGTGCAGCAAAGTTGAATGGTCTTCTGGCTATAATGATTGCAATGGCAGATGAGCTTCTTAAAGAAGTGGCATCCCAGCCAGTCTTCCTATTAGTCATTGTTTTCTGATATGTGTGCATTAAGAATCTGAATTGTCCACACATATATGATTTCTTGATTTGCTTTCTGTCAATAGTACTAGTATAACCAATCTGCCTGAAAACATGTATGACATAGTTTTCATCAAAATCAACTGGACCATGAGCATCTTCTTCTCCTAACTAAAGTACTCTCCTGATAACTTCTTCAGAGATGGTGATCAGATGATTATGCACAGTAGATATCACTACTTGCTGATCATTGACTTGTTCCAAATGTGCATGAGTCCAAAACTGGACTATATGATCCTCATAAATGTCTAGTCTAGCAGTCATTGCATGAACCAGCCTTGTTTGCCTGATAGCATGGATCATGTCTCTATAATTTTCTGCCTTATGAGAATCAGCATTGAGAAATGCACATATGTTATGATCTCTGACAAACACTAAGTTTGCCATATCTGCAAGATAAAGAAGAGTATGTTAGTAACTTGTTTAAAATGAATGTATGATGTTTGAATTGATGAAATGTCGATCAAGTGTTCATTGACTTATTTTGATTGTTATAAAATGATGAATGTTATATGTTCAACACTTGTGATTTGTTTAAACTGTATGTTTGAATGGTATTAACAAATAGCACAGATTGACTTATTTAAAGTCAACATTTGTTTGATTTTGGTCATGACACACTTGTATGATACAATTTGATTTGATTCAAATTGATTCTTTAACGTGTTTGTTTTATCACAAAAAGTTGTTTGTTCAAAATTTACACTAGTTTCACTTCATAACAACTTGTTCATGAATATCAGTTTGACCTTTTAAAGTCAAAATGACCATTTAATGCTCATTGAATGAATATGCATTTAATGTTCGTGTGATGAATGTCATGCCAAATTAACTGTCTTTACTTGTTTGTTTATGTATTTTGAAAATTTTTACCAAGTTATAACAAGATTTAAGCATTTTTGAACTTTTTCAAAGATCAGACATTAGGTTTTGTGTGATTTTGGCAAGAACATCATGACTGTTCATGAACTCGATGAACACTTAATCAAATTACATCAAATCAACAGTCTTAATACATTCGACTAAGGTCATATAACACTTATTCAATGTTTGATTTGGTTATAAACATCAAATGATTCATGTTTGATTATGATTCAAAGTTCGACTTTGTCGAACAATGTTTGAATCTAAATCAACAAATATGATGTTTTAATAGATGATAGATGATTAAAATCATGTTGTTATACCTATTTGATTGTGAATTAGAAGATAAATCAAATTGATTTCAGGATTTCAATTGAACAGGGTTTAAGGGTTTAAGGGTTTTTGCACTGTGTGTTAACGTTTAAAAATTTAATTTTCTCTCTCCCACTTGTGATGAGAGAAAAATGTACAAGTGTTGTGTTTATATATAGTGGACAAAAGACTATCCGCTGTAGATACAGTGTCCGTACGCTGTGTGAATAGTAGCTTAAAAATTTAATTTTAAGTCATGCGCTGTATGAACAGTGTGTCCGCTATACAATTTTATATTTTACGCTGTGGACCCCTTGGATGTTGTACTGTGTTCACATCGGATGGTCATTTGGTCATGCGCTGTGTACACTTGATGAATTTTTGAATTTTTTTCAACTGATGACTAAAAAGTCATGCGCTGTGGTTGACCACTGTTTTCAAAGCGGACGAATAATTGTTCATGCGCTATATACCCTTAAAATTCTTTGTTTGTTCACAGATGATGAACATTTGTTCATGCGCTGTGGATCCTTGAAATTGTTTGTTTGTTCACAGTGGATGAACTATTGTTCATGCCTGTGGATCCTTGAAATTGTTTGTTTGTTCACAGCGGATGAACAATTGTTCATGCGTTGTGGATCCTTGAAATTGTTTGTTTGTTCACAGCGGATGAACAATTATTCATGCGCTGTGGATCCTTGAAATTGTTTGTTTGTTCTCAGCGGATGAACAATTGTTCATGCGCTGTGGACACTTTGAAAAATTGTTTAATTGTACACAGGATGAACATTTGTTCATGCGCTGTGGATAGTTAATGTGATGTGTGAAAGTTTACAGCATATGATTACCTATGTGCACACGCTGTATACACTTGTACTGTTTCTACAACGGATGACTAATGCTAGTCATGCGCTGTGGAATGGCACTGTGTTCACAGCGGATGCCTTACCAACATCATACGCTGTGAACACTTGTATGTTCACTAGTGCATAGCCGATGTATGTTTGTTTTGTCCGCTATATACACTTGGTGTATTTTGCATGTTTTGATTGTTACTATAGCTACAAAGGATGTATGTTTGTATGTCCGCTGTGACAACAGCTGTCAAAATTTCAAAATTTGTTTGTTTTGAAATGATTACTTCCGAAGCAAATGTTTGTTTAAAAAAAATTCTTCCGAAGCATATGTTTTGTTTGTTTTTCTTTCGAAGCATCTGTTTGATAAAAATTTTCTTCCGAAGTCAAAACTTTGTTTGTTTAAAACTTCATAAAATTTATAAATTTTTTTTGAAAGTTTGTTAAAATCTTAAATTTTAACATGATCAATATATGGATGTTTAAAATATCACTCACAAGCAATATTATGCAATATTATACATATGTATGTGTGTCAACCTGCTGTGTTTGGGTGCTAGCTCGACTTGGCTTTGTTTAAAAACTCAAAATTTAGCAAATTTCAAATTTTAAAATGTATGAATGTGCACAATTCTGCTGCCTTTGATATTTCCATCTTCAATTTCTCCCCCTAAATTTTTGCATAATTATAAAAATCTTTTATAAAAATGACAAAAATTTGTAAGTGTTTGAGTGTAAATTATCAAAGTCTAAATGTATTGCATGTTTGATAAACACTTAGTAAGATCACATTGTATCTTACTAATAAATGGATGTGTTGCATGTTTGGACATGAATCATTTTTACATAACACGAGATCATACTAGTCTAAAATTCTCACTAGTGGTTTGTATGGGTTTGAGAATAGACATAGACAAGTACAATGTTGATTGCAGATATTGTGATCCACTTAAACTCATATATGGTTTTAATGATTTATTGAAACAGTGAGTGATTATCATGTTTTGAGTTGATTGATATGAGTTGTATGTAACCCACATTTGATTGTATGTTTGGTACAACCCTCCTCAAGATATACTAGAAAGCACTTTCAATACTTAAGACCTAGCTACTTAGGAGTATAAATGCTCAATTTGATCCATATTGTTTGATCCTCATTGGGATACTTTTGCACTTCACTATGGAAGGTGATCCTCTTTGGGATTCTTTTGATTCGTTCACAAGGAATGTAGTCGAAAAGACTTTATTGATTGTTCATCCAAGATGGATGTGTTCCTCATTGGGAATCTTTTTGGATCATGATTTAGGTCATTCAGGTCTGTGCTCGGCACAACAAAGAATGCCTTGGTGTACTCCAAGTCTATGAAAATCATAATAGAGGAGACACTTGTATGATTGAGCAATTTATAAACTGTTTCACTTGGTGTATTGAAGTTACTTCATAAGCAACCTATATTGGATAGATTAATACTCACCATAAACCAAGATGTGTTGTTGACCACACAATCATGAGAATTTAGTGCTTCACTATTGTATGTGTTGTTAGATGTCCCATGCTGAGCCTATCCACATATCAAACAAAATACTGTCAGTCTTTATTAGTGGAAAATGACTCAAGTGAAGAACTAAGTTAGTGTACTATCATTTCTCATGAGAGATATGTGTGATTCAATGTGTTTAAAAATGAAGTGTTTGTTTGTTATCTTGATTTTGAAAGATACATGTTTGATGTTAAACTTGGACTTTGACAAAATCAAGCTTGTTTGATTTTAATGTTTTGAAAAACATTACTTGTTTGATTCATAGTTGATCATACCAAGTGACTAAACCAAAAATTCAAATCTTGTTGAATCAAATGGTTTTGTAAAAAGGTTAGCCAATTGATTGTCTGTATGGACTTTGATCAACTTAATCAGACCTTTTTCTGAGCAATCTCTCAAAAAGTGATATCTGATCTCTATGTGTTTTGTTTTTGAATATTGAACTGGATTGTTAGTGATAAACATGACAGCAGAGTTGTTAATGTGTATGGGAGTTTTAAGAAAATTAAAGCCATAATCAAGCATTTGGTTTTGAATCCAAAGCACTTAAGAACAACATGTAGAAGCAGCTATGTACTCTGCTTCAGCTGTTGACACAGAGACATTTGTTTATTTCTTGCACTGCCAGGAGATCAATCTTGATCCAAGAAACTGACAACCTCCAGTAGTGGATTTTTTGTTGTTGTTGCATCCACCATAATCACTATCTGTGTATGCAAATAAAGAGAAATCTCTATCTTTAGGATACCATAAACCAAGTGCTGATTTGCTTTTTAGGTATCTAAAGATTCTCTTTACTGCATTGATGTGTGATTCTTTTGGATTTGCTTGATATCTAGCACACATGCAAACTGCATACATGATGTCTGGTCTGCTTGCTGTTAGGTACATCAAGGAACCTATCATGGATCTATAGAGTTTCTGGTCCACTGATTTCCCTTCTGGATTGGGTCCAAACTTCAATCCAGTTACAAATGGTGTTTTGCTGGATGTGCAATCAGACATGTTATATTTCTTTAATATTTGATTCACATACTTGCTTTGGTTGATGAAAATTCTTCAGCTGTCTGTTGAACTTGTAGACCAAGGAAGAATGTAAGTTCTTCCATTGAGCTCATCCGGAATTTTGATTGCATAAGAGTTTCAAACTCTTTGCAAAGTTATGTGTTTGTGATGCCAAAGATTATGTCATCCACATAAACTTGAACCACTAACAAGTCTTGTTGTTTTCGTTTTAAGAACAATGTTTGATCTATTTTCCCTCGGGTATACCCATTCTGCAGTAGAAACTTAGATAAAGTTTCATACCACTTCCTAGGTGCTTGATAAAGACCGTACAGATCATCTAACTTGTAGACTCTGTGAGGGAATTCTGGGTCTTCAAACCCCGGTGGTTGAGCAACATATACCTCTTCATCTATCTTCCTATGGAGGAATGCACATTTGACATCCATTTGGTAGACAGTAAAGTTTTTTGATAAGGCATATGCAAGGAATACTCGGATGGCTTCTAGTCTTGCTACTGGAGCAAAGACATTATCATAGTCAATGCCTTCCTCTTGAGTATATCCTTGGACGATTAGCCTTGCTTTGTTTCTTATGACAATCCCTCTGTCATCTGCTTTGTTTTGGAAGAGCCACCTTGTGCCAATTGCGTATTGACCTTCAGGTAGATCAACCAGTTTCCATACCTCTTGATTTCTAAATTGCTATAATTCCTCTTGTATTGCTTCTATCCAACTGTTGTCTTTAAGTGCTTCAATGATGTTTTTGGGAATAGTTAGGGATAAAAATCAGGAGCACAGGCAAATGTTTACTGTGTCAGATTGACTTCGAGTCAATCTGGTATTGAGGTCACCTATGATGTTTTCTAATTGATGATCTTTGTGAGCTCTGGTTGTTGCCATCTGATCAATAGGGTTTGTTGAATCAAGATTGGTGATTGTTTGGTTTGGGGAGGATGGGTGAGCAAGGGTATTGATGGTTGTTGATTGTCTGGCTGTGTGGGTTCATTGAATGTTTGTGGTGATTCATGAAGGAAATCTAAGATTTCATCTTCATGATGTGTGTCTGGCAATGAATGATAATCATCATCTTCTTCAACAGGTGTTGGTTATGGTTGGGTTGTCCTAGAAGTTGATGAAGATGGTGTGTTTGATGATGTTTCTTTTGAAGTGTGTGGTTGTTTTGGAGAAGATGAAACTGTGGTACTGGAAGGAGTGATGTTTGTTCTCCTTGGAGGATCAGCAGTTAAAGGAACATCTATGGTTGTTGGTGGAATCATTAGATACTCATTGTTATCCATGGTACCTGAAACATCAAAATAAGATGTGTCAAATGATTTTGTTAATGAATCAATATCAAACAACCAGTCTGATCCAATGACTTTCTTAGTGAAAGAGTGTTCATAAAAACAACATCTGTTGTTTCTTCCACTATGTTCAGTCTTGGATTGTATACTCGGTAAGCTTTTGAGCTTCCAGAGTATCCAACAAAAAATCCATCATCTACTTTTGGAGCAAACTTAGATAATTGTTCTCTGGTGTTTAATATTGAAACGGAACATCCAAATGCCTTAAGAAATCCTATGAATGGTTTTCTTTTAAACATCAATTCATAAGGTGTTTTGGAATGTTCTTTGATTATTAGAGTTATGTTTTGTATGTAGCAAGCTGTATTGATTGCTTCAGCCCAAAAGGATATGGGCAATAGAAAGTCAGCTAGCATTGATCTAGCTGCTTCTATCAATGTTCTGTTCCTCCTTTTAGCTACTCCATTTTGCTAAGGAGTTCTTGCTACACTGAATTGATGACTGATTCCTTTCTCTGCACAAAAAGAAGAAATGAAGTCATTCTTAAATTCAGTACCATTATCACTTCTTAAAGATTTAACTTTAAGATCCAATTGATTCTCAATTTTAGTGATAAATGATTTGATGATTTCTACTTCTTCTAAATGTGTAATAAAAAGAAAACCCAGGTGAATCTGGTGTAATCATCTACTATAACAAGATAGTATTGCTTCTTTCCTATGCTTAGGATGTTTGTTGGGCCAAATAGCTCCATATGAAGCAATTTGAGTGGTGTGTTGTTAGAATTTACCAATTTGGACTAATGAGACACTCTATGTTGTGTGCCTTTTAGACATGCAGTGAAGTGGTCTGTACAAAAAAATTCCTTTTGTGGTAAACCTATTACTAGATCACCTTTTACAAGTTGGTTCATTCTGTTATAGTTAGAGTGTCCCAATTGTCTGTGCCATAATTGGGAAACATCTTCTGATACTTTTGATAATAAACATGTTTTAGGGGTTGATGCTGAAACAGTGTTCATATCAACAATGTATGTGTTGTTATGACGTGGTGTTTTTAAAAGGAAACAATCTTATGGTATTTGAAAACCCGTCTTGAGGATGTAGCAGTTGTTGGAGTCAAATAAAGTTGCATATCCTTTGTCCCAGATTTGGGATACGCTTAGAAGATTAAACTGGAGGTTGGAACAGTAGTTGACATTCTCAAAGCTAATCAAGCCTTTTAAAACTGTTCCTTCACCGGTTATTCTTCCACCTGTCTTATCTCCTCAAAAAGCTACATTTCCTCCATGTTTGCTCTTAAAATCCCAAAGGAGGGAACAATTGCTAGTCATATGTCGGGAGCATCCACTGTCAACATACCAAATGTTGTCAGGCCTTCTTTGATGTCCCTACAAAAGAATAGAAATTAGTTAGTTGGTGCAACCCAAGTCATGATGGTCTTGAGTTTTCTGTCTTTCCCTACAATACAAATTTCTTCTTGAATGGCATTGTCTGCTGGTTTTGGAATTCTAGATACACTAGTTTTCCTTTGATGGTTTTTAGCTCTATCAGGAGAAGTACTTTAAGGTCTTCTCCTTTGAGAGCTAATGTCTAGTGACAGTCTGTTTTGAGACTTATGTCTCCTTATTGGTTGCTTAAAGTTGTCATAAAATGTTTTGTCATTGTTTAAAACAACTTTTTGATGAGGAGTTTGTCTTGGGACTCCTCCCTTGTTCTTATTTTGAACAACTGTTTGTTTCTCAGTTGATTTCTGAACTTGAGCCTGTTTGTTTTGCTTTTTATTTTTTCTTATTAAAAAAGTAATTTGCTGTGCTGTGATTGTTTCTTTCACAAATTGAACAATAGTTGTGAAAATGACATGTTTTAGTACTGTCATTATTCATGTGACAGTACTTGCAGTATTTACCATACTTGCATTTTTCGGTGGTGTATGTGTATTGATCACACCACTCACAATATGGTAAATCTGCATTTGTTTGTTTGTTGGTAACTTTTGTTTTTAAGTTTGATTTTAAAGGTACATCAAAAGTTACTGTTGGTTGTTTTTGCTGAATTGGGCTTTGCCTTTCCCTTTATTTGTTAGTTTGGGAGAGGCAGTGGAATTTACAGCTTTTCTTCCACCAGAGTAGATATCAAACCCTTTAGTCTGTTTTGTTTGTTTTGTTGGTACATCAGCCACACTTGAAACCTTTTGAGTTTCAGTAATTTGTTGAGTTGGCTCATCATCCAATAAATCATCCTCATCATCATCTGTTGTTTGTTCATCAAATTCATTATTCTCTCCTTGATAAAAGTTAGTTGGTTTGATTTGTGATGGTACTGAACTTTTAACAAATTTTATCAAAGGTGATTTTGATGTTAATGGTGATTTTGATGAGGATGATGATGATTGTTTGGAATCATCAATCTTTTCATGTGTGTCAAGAGAGTCACCCCGTTTTTTGGTCATTGAGTCAGGTAAAGGAATATAATTATCATTATAAGGTGGGCTGACCTTGTTATATCCTAAACCTTACGGGTCTTTGTAACCCCTTTATTAAACAAGAAGTTCTTAGAACTTCTTGTTACTTACCTGAAAGTTCTGAAGTTTTACTTCAGTTTCAGCCTGCAATGTTTTTGATTCAGTCAACGATGCAGAGAGGTGCTCAACTAGAGCTGCTAGTATTAGTTTCTTAGACATTAGTTTGTCTAAGTCATTTTGTAATGAAAGTAGTTTGGTTTCATATTGTTTATGTTCTGATTTTAAGCTTTCATTCAAAATGTTTGTTTCAATAACTTTCTTTGAAAGTTTATCTGCATGCTCTCTGTATCTATTGACTTCATCAATGCATGCTTGTGTGCAGAGGTTTTCCCTTACCTTTTTCGGGATTTTTGAAATTTTATCTTCAATATCTGCCATGAGGGCATGATCTGGAGATGGAATTTCAGCCTCATACAAGCTCCAGTCACATTCACCAACATGTTTGATTATCATTATAGAAGATTTAGGATGTTGATTTGGATTGTACTGTGTGATTTGTGGTGGGGTTGGTGCAGCTGGAATGCTGATTGGAGGTGGAACATGTCTGTTTGAGTGATAGCTACTGGATGTTTGTGTCTGATTTGTGTTTCTATCAACTCTCGGCTGCTGGCATTCTCTTGAAAAATGGCCATATAGTTGACAATTGTAGCATCTCACTTTTGTTTTGTCAAAACCAATCTTGGTTTTCTTGTCCATACTCAACCCCCGATTTCTTTGCAAAAATCATGTAGATCTGTAGGCAATCATAGCCATAGACCATTAAAGATCCATTTCTTCAACCATGTCTGATAGGAGTTCATCCAAATCTTGTTGAATGATCTGTGATGGTATTAGACTTGCACCCAAAAAGGCTTTAAAGCTTATTGAAAAGGCTGCATAAGCTGCCTTTTTCTCTTCATTTTGCAAGATAATAGTGAGAGCATCCATTGGCTTTTCAAGTCTATGTATGTTGTGGGTCTGAGTCTGTGGCTATTTGTTTGATTTGGAGATGTGTCGATGCCGTTTGCTTTGAGATGTTTCTTCATGTGAAGCATGCACACCAGTATTTTTAGACTTTTGTTAATTGCTGGATGATTCAGGTGCTGAGAAGAATGATGTATCACTAGAATCTAAAAATTCTTCATCTTCTTCTTCTTTAGTGCTTGTCAAAAATGCACTGTCTGTTTGTTTTTGTTCTTTGAATTTGTAAGCCTCTACATGTCTGATGTGATTATTACTTCTGGATTTTTCATCCAGCTCTAGAGCTTCAACTTTGGCTACTAGTGAGTCAAGGGATAGGGCTTCCAAATCCAGTGTTGCTTTCATCAATGACACTGACTAAGTCCAGCTTTCTAGCAGTGTGTGCAACATCCTTTTATTGATTTCAACAGCTTCATATTTCAGTCCATACACAATCATTTCATTTACTAACTGGACATATCTATGTAGCTGTTATGGGATTGATTCTCCCTGAATGTGATGGAAAGTTTCATATTGGGTCCTCAATTTTTCTTTCTTGATTTCCCGTATTTCTTCACTTCCTTCACACATTGTGTGAAGTACCTTCCACAATTATGAGCTGTTTTGAAATTTTCAACTCGAGTCAAAATTTCAAAAGGCAATGTCATAACTAAAATGCTATATGCCTTCATGTCTGTTTTGACCCGTTTTAGGTCATCACTAGCTACACTTTTCAAGCTAACTGGTTTTTGTATGTTATAATCTGGTCCAAGAGTCAAAGGAATGAAAGGACCCTCGGTTATTGAAGTCCATAAATCAGGGTCTTGAAAAATTATCCAATTCCTGAACATGATATTTCGTTGCTTGAAGTCTGACTTGTTCTTCAGTCTAGGTGGTTTTAGACCACTGTTTGTTCTAGTCATTTCTTTAGCTATGATTTAAAATTTTTTTAACTTAACATTTTAAGTTAAATTTGTTTGTCGAGTTTAGCTCGGTGCTAAACTTGATTAATCCTAACGTCTCTAGGATTTGTTTGTTAATAGAGTCACCTTTTAAATTGACTTACCGAATAAAGGAATTTAATTAATTGAAATTAATCAATGTCCTAGGTGATCTCACTGTTATATTCATAGTGAAAAAGGAATATTTTGTTTGATGATGTCAATCAGTCAAAACCTTTAATGATGTCAGGTCAACAAAAGTCAAAACCCTAAAAACAAAAGTAATGTTTTCAAAATTTAACTTTTTGGATCAAAAAGTAACTTTTTGAAAAATTTAGAAGAAGATTTCGGTTCTTCTTTGTTTTGTATGATAAACTATCACAATCACCGGTGATTGTGAAGGTTTGTGAATGATCAAAACTAGGGTTTGTCCTAGGGTTTTTGGTGGCGGCTATATTGTTCTTCATAGAATCAACAATCGGTTTGTTGATTGAAGAACTAAAAACTAATTCAAGTGAGCTTTTCACTAGAATATGATGATTTGAAACACTTTGAATGATTCAAAATGTTCAAAACAATGTGTGTTTGATGAAAATTTGATGAAGCAGTACTTGAATGACTGTTTCGTCAAAAACCTTTAGAACCGATAAGGTTTTTCAGGTATTTAGATGATTATGTTTTGAAAACAGTGTTTGAATGATGAAAATTGATAGAACAATACCCGTGTATTGTTTTATCAGAAAACCCTTAAAATCCGATGAGGTTTTTAGAGAGTTTTTGTGATGAACACGTTTGAAACTCGTGTATGAATGCTGTTTTGAGCTTTAAAATCACAGAAACTTCTTCACAATGCACAAAAACAGATTAAAAAAATCATGTTTTTAAGCATTTGATGAATGTTAAGAGTAGAAGAAGGTTGTTGTGATGTTTTTTTTAGCTCGAAAATGTATGGTTTGAAGCTAATGAACCACTGATATCATCTTGTTGATTGAGAGGATCGAAAATCAATGTACGATTTGAGCCAAGGCTCTGCTACCACCTGATGAAATCAACCTTTCTATGTGAATGGATGTTTGCTACTGAGTATGAACTTGTTCAAACAACAAGAACAAACACAGGTTGATTTCCCCAAGTACTTTTTTCAAATTTCTTAGTCAACAAACAAGAACCATGGTGCGGAAACCCATGATTGATGCTATGATATCAGTGTGTGTGAGTGATTGTGTGATTGTATGTTAGAATGGCATGAAATAATAATAACTACTTGATTGATTGATTGTTCAAAAGCTTACAAAGGATTAGGGTATTATGCTATTTATAGCCTATACAGATAGCTATGTACAATTACAAAAATACCCTTATGTAAACGAATATTACATAAAAATCCTAAGTCTAAGTCGTCCGTTGTGGATGTTAGACTGTCCGCTGTGGATGTTGAATAAGATGTCCGCTGTCTCTTGGATGTTGTCCGCTGTGAACACTTGTTGTATGTTTGACTTGTTAGTTGTCCACTGTGGAGTCTTCATCCGATGTGGATTGAACATCTGCTGTGGACTGTTAATTAGCTGTGGACTTTTGATCATCCGCTGTATGTTTTGTTCATCCGCTGTATGTTTTGTTCATCCACTATAGACACTTGGACTTGTTCTTCATCCGCTGCTTGGACTTGGTCATCCGCTGTGGACATATCTTCATCCGCTGCCGACACTTGTCAAAATTTCTTTTATCTACAAACCTGAAAAAGAAATTTAAACAATGATTAGTGAATGTTTTGATTGATAAGGATGCTAATGTGTTAGTTAATGATTGTTTGAATGTTAGAACACATTATGTTTGTTTATATTTGATTATGGCAAGCATCATCCTTTAAAGCATTAATCCATTAATGCACTTGTTGAGTCCAACACATAGTCTATTCTTCAGAACTTTCTTGAACTGGAGAGAGGACAGGAGCTTTATATATTCTTTTCTTTTCCTTTCTTCCTTAATCTTGAGGAGCAATTCTGTAGCCTCAGCCTCCTTTCTCTCTTTTGACACTTCAGTGTTAGCCAACTTATTTAATTCTTCCAAGGAAAGATAGATTATTTCATTAATGTTATAGTTCTTAGAACTTTGATAATTTAATCTGGCTGCCCTAAACTCATCTTCCTAAGTATTTGGCCTAGGGACAGCCCTGATTGCAGGTTGCATGAAGCTAGGGGTCTCTCTCATCTTCTCTCCCCTTGGCTTCCTCTTCGTCTCCCTCTTCTCTTCCTCAATCTCCTCAAAGGTCATAATCCTCTTTCCTTTGTCAATCACTGGCCTCTATGACTCAAGGAGGAAAGAGCTTTAGCCTTCTTGACTTGGTTCTAATCTTGAGCTTTGGCCAGGGAGAGGTTGTGAGACACCTTCACCGGTTAGTGTCTCACTGAGGGTACTCGGTGCTGAAGCAGTTGCAGTCTCAAGGTTCACAGGGCCTACAATTGGGTCTTCAACTGAGATTTCCCCTTCGAAGCTAATCTTAGGGTCTACCTCAGTATTCAGTTGACCAACAGTTTTCCTTGCTAGCCTCTGTCTATATAGATAGGATCTTCTCTTGAACTCTTTAAGCACCCTTAGCTGGATCCTCGCAGCTAACATGTCAGCTTGTCTATTATGGCTTTGGTTGGCAAGTGGCAAATCAACCAGATGTAAACTCTCATAGAATTTCAAGGTCTGAAAATTGAAAACTTCTTGCTAACCCTGATATCTAAAGAGTACCAGGGCTCTTCTATCATTGTCATACCTCTACCCTATAATAGATTTTTAGCAAGGTAGGATGGGGTAGACATAGCCCTTGGTATACCCTCCTCAAATAAGCTTTGAATTAACGCAACCACATTGATGTGGGCTTGTGGAGGTTGTTGAGTGTGGAAAAATGCAAGTGAGGATGGTGAGGCCTCAAATTCCATCCTTTGGGCAGTGTTCCCAGGTTCTGTGATTGTAGTTAAGACTTTCTCCCCCTTTTTGGTAGCATCACCCACTTGCATAGGTGAGCTAGAGGTTAGGTCCACCATATCCATAGGTTCTTGTAGACCTGGTTGAACATGCCTGGCAGGCCTCTCAACTAACTTGCCCTTGAGATCGGTGATCTCAAGTTACTGATTAAGGACCTGCCTTTGTAAGGTAGCCACCTGAGATTCTAGGTGACTAACCATAGAGACTAAGTAGGTGCAGGTTTGTGACAATGTGTGCACCCTTTGTTGTAGACTCCCCTCATCTTCATCAGAAGAATCAATGGGGATAAGAGAACATAACCGAAGTCATCTCCTTCACCACCAGATATTGGCCTTGGGGTCTGAATTTTCCCTGCTCCATGACAGCTTCATGAGAAGTGTCAAGGGGCTGGGTTGCCATGGTTGAGGTCTTACTGATGTAATCACTTTCTAAAGTGAGAGCCTCTTCCATATCGACCTCCTAAACATGTTCAGGAACGTCCACCTTAGTTGGGGTTAGATGATGTGGGCTAGATATGGGTGAGGCAGGAGCACTCATCTCTCCTTGAGTAGGGGAGGTGAAGAGAGACTCATTGTACTCACTGAATCCTATATACTCATCATCATAGAATTGGAGGTCAGGGATTGGTTAGTTAAAATCTAAAGGCTGGGGATGGTAACTATCCCTGAAGGTTGTTCACCTGAGTTTTGAAACTCAGAGTGAAGGCTTACAGCTTGGGTAATGAGCTCATCAGGCTGAACATGAGGAACCTCAACACTAATTAATGAAATAATGGGAGTGGTTTTGATGGCCCGATCGTCCCATTAGCCGTTGTTGATCCGGCACCAGGAACGGGTCAAAGCTGCGTCAGTTTCATTCGACCTGATCCAGCCATGCAGGAGTAGTCGGCCAAAGCAATCCACGTATTTCAAACACATGCAGATGTTATTTTTCTATCTTAATTAGTTTTCTAATTTTTTATTATTTCATGATATGCTAGTGGGTACCCCACTTTTTCCATGTTTTCCCTAAGTGCATGTGTACGTGGGTAGTTTTCTTGTTTTCCCAGTTTATGTAATCTATTTCGATGAAATGAAGAGGCAGAGTGAAATTACCCAAAATCCTTTATTATTTTCTTTGAGTTTAATACCAATGCTATCTTAATTTTGGCAAATTAAGAGGTGTCTTTGGAATCCCAATTGAGTTTCGTGGTGATTGCTGTATCGAGGCTTATTAGGCTGCCCTGCGAGTGGACCGGGTGGTGAGTTCTGTATCCTGGAGCATTCGTTGTTCGACCGTTCGATTCAATTTTCGGAAGAAATTGTTCGTTGCAAGACTCTGTATATCATCTTGGTAACAGAGCCGGGCTACTCTTCTTTTAGTTTTTGTTTTCTCTGTTTACCAATCTACAAATTACAACCCAAGGATACCAGAAGTAGTACCGATTTGAAGAAGATCATTGAGACTCTCGAGGCTGATAAACGGGATATGCAATAGCAGATTCAGACAATGCAAGAGCAGATTCGAGAATTAACCGTTTCAGGCCGTGATGAATATGACACTGAACATCTTACCCCGAGGATCAGGGACCGGCGGCAAAGAAGGATCTAGTACTGGGTATTTGAATGACATCAAGGTAGATATCCCTGAGTATGATGGTCGACTTGACCCTGATGAGTTTGTGGAATGGTTCAATACGGTGGAACGGGTGTTCGATTACAAACAAACAACCTAGGAAAATAAAGTGAAGGTGGTCGCACTTAAACTCAGAAAATATGCTTCTACCTGGTGGTCAAATACATGCATAAAACGAGAACGATTGGGCAAAGAGAAGTTGAAAACATGGCCCAAGATGAAGAAACTACTGAAACATAAGTTCCTCCCAACTTATTACATCCAAGCTAGTTTTTCAAAACTCCATGCTCTCAATCAAGGAACCAAGACTGCTGAGGAACACACCCGAGAGTTCGAGCACCTTATTATGAAATGTGACTTGTCTGAAGACGACCCGCAGACATTAGTATGGTATCTAGGAGGGTTGGAATTAAAAATTGCTCACGTTGTGGAGCTTTATCCCTATTTCCCTTGAAGAATTGACTATGTTGGCCCACAAGGTGGATGTGTAACAAAGAAACAAAGGAAAATCTGAGCCTGCTCGAACCCCCAATAAAACCACCGCCCAGTTCAAACCAACAATTACTTCAAATCCTACTTCAATAGGAGAATCGTCCTCAACTCCTCCACGAGTTCCTCGATGATGTTTTCGGTGTCAAGGCCTCGGACATATCGCCTCTGAGTGTCCAAACAAGAAGGTCGTCACTTCGGCAGATTTTGAGTCGTGTGACCACCACATGCAAACCGAAACCCACGTGGACGATGAACCGATTATCATTGAGTCTGAAGAGAGTTTTCTAGGACCCGATGAAGGGGAATGTTTAGTCGTTCGGTGGGCCCTTAACACCATTGTTGATCAGGGTACCGACGCACAATGAGAGGCCATCTTTCACACTCGGTGCACCGTCGCCAACAAAGTCTGTACCATGATCATTGATGGTGGGAGCTGCGCCAATGTGGCCTCACAGGCAATGGTTTCTAAATTGGGTTTACCCACCGAACCACACCCGTCTCCTTACTTCATTCAGTGGCTTAATCAAGGTAAAGGCATTCAAGTTTCTCATCGTGTTTTGTTAAATTTGGGTATTGGCAGGACTTACAGGGATCAATTCTGGTGTGACATCATACCCACGGATGCGTGCCACCTCCTCCTTGGACGTCCATGGCTGTTTGACAGAAGGGTTATGCATGATGGTTTTAAGAATACATATTCGTTCACACATAACAATCAAAAGATCGTGCTAACACCAATGGTCCCAAGCTCCACACTACCTAAGCCCATATTACCTTTAACCACCTTGTTGAAAGCTGAACAATAGGAGCTGAATGTTTTTAAGGAATTAATCCTTGTTGGTTTAGACGAAAATGAAGATAACCACCCCATAGAGATCCACCCTCTCACCCGAACCCTGTTGGATTCCTATTCGCATGTGTTTCCTAACGAAATACCTCATGGGTTACCACCTCTTCGATCAATCCAACATAAAATAGATCTGATTCCAGGATCCGTTCTACCTAATAAACCAGCCTACCGGGCCAATCCGCAGGAAACAGTCGAGGTACGGAAGCAAGTAGATGGTTTACTCGAGAAGGGACTTATTCGGGAGTCCTTTAGTCCATGTGCTGTTCCTGCTTTACTTGTTCCTAAGAAGACTGCTGAATGGAGGATGTGTATGGATAGTAGGGCTATAAACAAAATAACCATCAAGTATCGTTTTCCTATTCCTCGATTAAACGACCACTTGGACGAACTACATGGGTCGATTGTATTTTCAAAGGTTGATTTGAGGAGTGGTTATCATCAAATTCGCATATGCGAAGGAGATGAGTGGAAGACTGCCTTCAAGACAAAAGATGGATTGTATGAGTGGCTAGTGATGCCTTTCGGTTTGTCAAACGCCCCTAGTACTTTCATGCGACTTATGAATCACGTTTTAAAGCCGTTCTTGGGAAAGTTCATAGTGGTTTATTTTGATGACATCCTTATATACAGTAGGTCAGAAGCTGAGCATCAAACCCACCTGCAACAGTTGTTTGAGGTATTGGAGAGAGAACAACTCTATGGCAACAAGGCAAAATGTGAGTTTTTCTCAGTTCAGGTCACTTTTTTTGGGTTATCTGGTTTCTAGCCAAGGAATTCAGGTAGATGACAAGAAAGTGCAGACCATTCGCGACTGGCCAGTTCCACAATCAATTCAGCAGGTTCGCAGTTTTCATGGGCTTGCATCTTTTTATAGGCGATTCATCAAAAATTTCAGTACCATAGTGGCTCCCCTAACTGAGCTCATTAAATTAAAGCATTTCGAGTGGAATCCACACGCCCAGGCTGCTTTCGAGGAGCTTAAGAAGCAGCTTTCGTCCACTCCGGTACTTGCTTTACCTTGCTTTAATGAAGTTTATGAGGTAGAATGTGATGCATCAGGGGTCGGGATTGGCGCTGTTCTGTCCCAACTGGGTCGACCCATTGCGTATTTTAGTGAAACACTCAATGATGCCAAGCGTCGATATTCCACATATGACAAGGAGTTTTTCGCACTTGTCCGTTCCTTGGATCACTGGCAACATTATCTCATCGCCAAGGAATTTGTTTTACACTCTGATCATGAGGCACTTAAATTCATTCAAGGGCAACACAAACTACAACCAAGACACGCTAAATGGGTAGAATTTCTACAAAATTTCAGTTTCATCATTAAACACAAGTCAGGAAAGATGAACAAAGGCGCTGATGCACTGTCATGAAAGTTCTTGTTTTTGAAAAGTTTGCGTCCCCAGGTACTTGGGTTTGACTTGCTTAAAAAAGAATATGCAGCTTATTGTGACTTTGGGGAACTATTCCAGATCTGTTGGCACCATGCAAAGGGTGATTTTCACGTTGTTGATGGGTTTCTGTTTAAGGGTTTGAGATTATGTGTCCCGAAACACAGTCTACGTGAATTGTTGATCAAAGAGGTTCATGAGGGTGGGTTAGCAGGGAATTTTGGTGTTGATAAAACCACTATGTTGCTGCAACAACGATTTTTCTGGCCTCGGCTTGCCAGGGATGTCGAGCATTTAGTCAAGCGTTGTGCGACTTGTCATCGTGCCAAGAGTCAACAGTCCCCTCATGGTCTTTACCTACCATTACCGGTTCCAGCGGCTCCATGGGAGGATATTAGTTTGGATTTTATCACTGGACTACCCCGTACTCACCGACAACGAGATTCAATCATGGTTGTTGTAGACCGATTTTCAAAGATGGCTCATTTTATTAGTTGTAACACTACATTTGATGTAGTACAGGTGGCTAATCTATATTTTAAGGAAGTGCTACACCTTCATGGAATTCCAAAAACTATGGTTAGTGACCACAACGTAAAATTCCTTAGCCACTTTTGGGTAACTCTCTGGAAGAAAATGGGAACCAAGCTGAAGTTTAGCACTTCAAGTCACCCCCAAACTGATAGGCAGACTGAAGTTACTAATCGTACTTTGGGAGCACTACTACGGGCGTTAATCAAGACCAACACCAAGCAATGGGAGGAGCTGCTTCCTCAAGCTGAATTCGCGTATAACAGGGCACCGACTAAGGCTACCGAATTCAGTCCTTTCCAAGTGGTTTATGGCTGCAATCCCTGCACACCCATTGATTTGGCTGCATTAGATACAACCTTGTCATTCAGTAAGGATGGAAGTGACAAAGCACTTGAAATAAAGTCCCTCCATGAATAGGTTCGAGCTCAAATTTCTAAGATGAATGACCGTGTCAAGGCACACGTTGATAAGGGGCGACGATAGGTGCTGTTTCAGCTGGGCGACCTTGTGTGGGTTCATTTTCGAAAAGAACGTTTTCCAGCCAAGCGATGTTCCAAATTAAGTCCCCAATCTGATGGGCCATTCACAGTTTTAGCCAAAGTCAATGATAACGCTTACAAGATTGATCTTCTAGGAAATTTTGGAGTAGCAGCCACTTTCAACGTTGCTGATTTACAACCTTATCATGATCCTGACGACCCGTTGCCAAGTTTGAGGGCAAACTCTTCTCAACCGGTGGAGAATAATGATGGCCCGATCGTCCCATTAGCCGTTGTTGATCTAGCACCGGGAACGGGTCAAAGCTGGGTCAGTTTCATTCGACCCGATCCAGCCATGCAGGAGTAGTCGGCCAAAGCAATCCACGTATTTCAAACACATGCAGATGTTATTTTTCTATCTTAATTAGTTTTCAAATTTTTTATTATTTCATGATATGCTAGTGGGTACCCCACGTTTTCCATGTTTTCCCTAAGTGCCTGTGTACGTGGGTAGTTTTCTTGTTTTCCCAGTTTATGTAATCTGTTTCGATGAAATGATGAGGCAGAGTGAAATTACCCAAAATCCTTTATTATTCTCTTTGAGTTTAATACCAATGCTATCTTAATTTTGGCAAATTAAGAGGTGTCTTTGGAATCCCAATTGAGTTTCGTGGTGATTGCTGTATCGAGGCTTATTGGGCTGCCCAGCGAGTGGACCGGGTGGTGAGTTCTGTATTCCGGAGCATTCGTTGTTCGACCGTTCGATTCAATTGTCGAAAGAAATTGTTCGTTGCAAGACTCTGTATATCAGGTTTACTCCTCAGGGGAAGTAAGAGCTCTTCGTTCCACTTCCACCTGCATGGGTGATTGTATGGAGGCCTACTCAATATGAATAGATTAAGCAGGGTTCGTTTGGATTTTTTGTAGTAGGTGATGGTTATTTGAAGCTTTTGGGGTTGTAAGGATGAAGAAGGTGTGGGTTCAATATTGGCTGGTGCTGCCAAGTTGTCACATTGAGCAAGGAGCTCTAACATTTTTGGGACTAGGGCTGTTTCTACCCTTATGAAACCAATAGTGGTTTTTCTCATGATTTTGAAGATGCAAGGCTTCATGTGTCCCAATATTAGAGTGTTACCTGTTCCCCTCAACTGTGAGCCCAATTCACAGTTGAGAATGTGCTGGACATATGTAGGGAACATGTAATACTCTAAGGAGTCTAAGTTATCAAGCAAGTTTGTGTAAATAAACTGAGAGTACTTGAACTTGATCCCTGGACCATCCTATGGACTATATAGGATAGGTCTTCAAGAATTTGATCCCATCCTTTATGTTTATTTGATAAGGAGTGGATTGTAACATGGAGGAGGTACTTCCATTGGAAAGAGACCTTACCCCTTTTGAAGGTCATGATGGAGTAGTCTCTTTCATAGCCCATCTGCCTGAATGATCCATTGACAACTTTTTTGGGGAAGAAAAGCTCACCTTTTTCACTATCCAGCCTCTGATGATTGTTGATGGTGGCTGGGGTGATGAAAACAGTCTTCCCCTGAACTGATGCAGACATGCCTTCTCACCATCCAAGATGGCCTCTTGGCAGGTCCTCTAGAACTCTAGTAGTTGTTCTTCATATAATGGAGGGTCAATTATGAGTGCAGTGAGGTATGAGGATTGAGATAGAAAACGGCAAACTTTTGAGAAACTAGGATCTTTCTTAGACAACAATAGAGCAACCTGGTTGTGTTGCTTGTATAGGTGCATGGAGAAATCTAGCTGGTTTTGTGGTTCAGGGTTGGCTATTTTGGAAAGCTTTAGCAAGAAGAAAGTGAAGAACAATAAGGGTTTATGGGTGATTTAGGGCTAGAAGATTTGTAGATGAAGAGAAAGTAGAGAGAGGGAGACCCGTTGAAAAAAGATATTTATATGCTTGGATTTTAAACAAAGTTATTCTAAAAGATAAACTTTGAAATCCGGATGTCGGTCCCACCTCTGAAAAAGTGCCCAAAAAGGTAGTTATATTGGATGTAGAAAATCTAAAGAAGGTAATTTGTCTTCGGAAGATATTCCTTAGTTTGACAAGAATTGCTTCAAAAGAAAAAGTATTTAGAGTAATTTTTGTTCTGAGACATACTTGGTTTTAGAAGATATTAAACTTTAGAAGTTTTATTCAAAGGATGAATAAAGCTTCTGAGACTTAATTTGATTTCGGAAGAAAATTGTCTTTCAAAACATTGCATATTTAAGCTTCGGAAGATATATCAGAATTTCTTCTGAAGTTAAATTCCTTAGTAAGTAGATATTAGTTTTGAAGACATAACTTTCTTCCAAAGTCAATTTAATGTCTTCCGAAGGAAAATACATCTTTAATTCTTAAAATTTTAGGGAATATCATTTAGAATAAGTTTCATCCAAGATAAACAGGGCTTATATGAGTGATAATTTAGACAACTTCAAAGACACACATATTTGAAAAGCAATCTCGAAATTAATTTAAGAAGATCTACTCAAAGTTAATCATTCTGATAGCTGATACAAGATATTTAAATCTCTGGTCATAAAAAACTTTTCTGAACAGATCAACATATTGTTCATTTATGCTAACTTTGACCAGTTTTATCAATCCTTTTCAAAATTTTCTCTTATCAAATGATACCTGATGTTGATGTGCTTTGTCTTAGAGTGCTGTACTAATTCTCTGTGATAGGGATATCACTATTGTTGTCTATGTGAATAGGCAACAAATGAAAGTCAGAATTCTTTGGATACCAAAGTCCCAACTTGGGAGCTCCTTTGAGGTATCTAAGAATCCTCTTGATAGCAACCCAGTGTAACATCTTGGGGTTGTCTGTTGGGAGTCTTAGCAACCTTGCACTCAGTCAGATGAAATCTGGTTAGTATGTCTTGCACATACTTTGACTTGTTTATGAAGATGCCATTGTCAACTTGCTTCACTTGAATTTCTAGAAAGAAATTATGTTCCCCCATGGTACTCATTTCAAATCTATTCTTCATCAACTTCTCAAACTCTCTGTAGAGTTTTTGATTAGTTGACCCAAAGATAATGTCATCTACATAAACTTGAACCAACATCAAGTCATTCCCAGGTCCTTTGATAAAGAGGGTGCTGTCAATAGTACCTCTCTTGTAACCATGTTAGACCAGGTATTGTGACAGTGTTTCGTACCACTTACTTGGAGCTTGATGTAGCCCATAGAGAGCTTTGTCAAGCTTGCAGACTTAGTGAGGATGATATGGGTCTGTAAAGCCAGGTGGTTGCTTGACATACACTTCCTCATTTATCACCCCATATAAAAATTCACATTTGACATCAAATTAGTAGACTTTGAAATCCTTGGATGCAGCAAAAGCAAGGAATATCCTAACAGCTTCAAGTCTTGCCACAGGAGCAAAAACATCTGTATAGTCAATCCCTTCTTCTTGAGTGTACCCTTAAACAACTAGTCTTGTCTTGTTCTTAATGAAAATTCCTCTTTCATCCTTCTTATTCCTAAAAACCTACTTGGTACCTATTAGTATCTTCCCATGATGAAGAGGACATAGGTTCTAAACCTTTTGTCTTTTGAATTGAAGCAGCTCCTCTTGAATTGCTTCAACCCAACTTCCATCTTTTAAAGCCTCATTAACTTTCTTTGGCTTAATCTGGGACAAGAAGCAAGAGTGCAGACAAACATTTTTATCATGGGTTTGTCCTCTTGTTCTCACCCCA
The DNA here is from genome assembly GCA_025506505.1 of Flaveria sonorensis. Lineage (NCBI taxonomy): Eukaryota > Viridiplantae > Streptophyta > Magnoliopsida > Asterales > Asteraceae > Flaveria > Flaveria sonorensis. The sequence continues at coordinate 6,500,886 of CM046437.1, forward strand.
GTCTTAACATCTCCAATGATGTTGTGGTAGGATGGGAGTTGTGGATTCTAAGTTGAGGACTCACAACATGTTGATTAGACAGATTTAAATTAGTGAAATTTAGATCTGGTGATTGAGTATCACCCACCACATCAGCACACTTATCAAGTGTAACTTGATCTAGAGAGTGTGTGTTAGGACTAGATCTAATGTATAGGTTTAGATGTTTAGTCATCTCTTGTAATGATCCTTTGTAAATCTCTTTTCTTATGTAATGCGAGATATATAGGTTAACCCAAATATTATTTGTGTTGATTTTATGTAATTGTAGGAAAACATCATACTTGGTCAATTTGGAAAATTGACACAAGTACAAGAACAATCTACAGATGAACAAGTTTGTTCTTTCGTAGATGTTCTCCGAAGCATAAATGAACAAGTCAATGTACATCCTTGGATCTCCTGCGAAAGCACAATCACATCTATTGAAGAACAAGTTTAGAGATCAAGTTACTGCTGCTGCGGAAGAGCTTGCTGATGAGGATGTTCAAGATAAAGATCAAAGTACCAACTCCTACAAAAGGCTAACTCCTACTGAAGGCTAATTCCTACGGAAGGCCAATTCCTACGAAAGAACAAAATACTTGCATGATCTCCAATCATCAAGTACAACATATGAAGTCAACAAGTCAAGCTAACTGAAGTGATGTCATCAAGTCAACATCTACGGAAGACTTCAATTTAGTCAAAATCGAATATTTCATGTCACATCATGAATTTTCTTTTCCCGTGTAAAAGGTGAATCCCTTTGCCTATTGTTGGGTCTGATAAGGATAGTCTTTATTATCAACATAGTCAAAGTCAACAAAGGTCAGGGAGCTCACTGAGAAGGTATCAAAGGCTGATGAGTTAAGGTTGGACATGCAGGATCTCACTAGACAGTTCGCAAGGGCAAGTGCAAGGGCTGAAGAGGAGAGTGCAGCAGGAGCAGATCAAGAAACATCTGATAAAGCTGAAGAAGGAGCAAGAGAAGAGCCAGAAGATCAAGACTGAGGTCCAACCTAGGGGGAGAATTGATGATCTACATAGGTTGGACTCACTATAGTTGATAGGTTTACTTTGTTATGTAATAGGCTAAATGTTAGTTTTGTCTTGTAATTTGTTGACTTTTGTGTTCCAGCGAAACTACGGGCGAAAATATAGTTTCGCCCGGAGTCAGCTGATTCTGTTCACCCGGCGAATCTATAGTTCGCTGCCGGGTGAAACTAGTAGTTAGACATGCAGTTTCGCTAGTCAGCAAAACTGCCAGCGAATCTAGGTTACTTATATATTGTAAGTTTTCTATCTTTGTAGGTGACCGATTGCAAAACACTAATACGAAATATCATTGTTGCAATTGTGTGTGTGTGGCTGGAAGCTTATTTTTATCATCAATGAGCCTCTTACTTGTTTATTATTGTTTAGATTCAAAATAGTTCATTGTCTTGTAGAGTTTATTGTGTTAAATCAGTGGGAAATCATTGTCATACAGCAAGTGCACTGTTGAATCGATCATTAGAACCAACAGTATGGTATCAGAGCCATTGTACTCTTGATTAGGTTGTTTTTGGTCATTTTTCAAAAAAGTTACTGTTCCATCTATTTTAGAATCTGTTTTGGGTGTTTCTGTTATGGAAATCGATTGGGATGGTGTGTTTTTGATGTGCGAAGCTACTGTAACCATCATATTTCAAATTCAGTGTGTTTTGAATGAGTTTGGGTTGATTCGGTTGTGAAAAGGAGTTTCATATTCATCGGGCAAAACTATTGTTCTTCCTGCAAATTTACCAGCGAAACTGCTGGATTTGGTGATTTCAAATTTGAGAGCTATTGTCAGCGAAAGTAGTCCATCTTTGAATGAAAGTTCAACTGTCAGCTAGTCACTACGAGCGAAAGTGCTGGCGAATCTATTTTAGAAAGAAAGTTCTACTAGTCTCAGCGAAACTATCGCCGAAACTAGAGTTTTGGATCATTGATTCAAGCGAAACAACTGCTTGTATTCCAGCAAATCTACTAGCGAATCTACCAGCGAAGTTACCAGCGAATTTACCTGTTTGTCAGCAAAATTATCCTCTTTTAGTTAATGATGTTCACCAATATTACCATATTTGACTTGGAGAGTGTTGCTCCTAATAGGCCACCGAGGCTTATAAATGGTGATAACTTTGAGGATTGGAAAAGATGTTTGAAAGCCTTCTTTTACTACACTGATCATAACCAATGGGAATCAATTGTAAATGGTCCCCACACTCCAACTGTCACTGTTGGTCAAGTTACTTCTCCAAACACCGATTCATCTACCTTCACTAAAAAAGACTTGAAGTTAATTGATCGTGATCAGAAAGCTTTTGGAGCTTTAACTCTCTGCTCATCTCAAGACATCTATAACTGATTTCTGAACACAAGAATGTAAAATCTTTGTATGACTCCTTGTGTGAATTCTATGATGGAAATGAGGATCTGAGGAAAGACAGGAAAGCTCAACTGAAAAGGAGTTTAATTCATTTGTTGGAAACAAAAATGAAAGCCTTACTGATGTAACAAATCGATTTCTATCCATCTCAAGCACCTTAAAGAAATATGATGAGCAGTTGGGAAATCATGAACAAGTCAGTAAACTCTTGGACTCACTTCCACCTCAATGGAGCCTGGAAGTTAGGATGTTAAAGCAGGAAAGAAACTTTGCTGATTACAAACTTATGGATGTAATCAACAAACTAAAATCTTTTGATTTGGATTTGAAAAGAAGAGAGTACAACCAATTCATGTATGGTGATGTATCTTCAAGTGCTGAGATCAAAGAAACTAAAAAAGAAGTCAACAATGCATTGATGGCTGAGGTAGTAAACAGTGATGAGGATTCTATTGAAGAGTTTGATCCTTTCAAAGAATTCAGCTGTGATAGTCAAGGTGAGAGTGTTGGTGATGTTGATGCCTGTGCAAGCTGGTGTAAAATTCAGAAGCTACAGGATAGTGAAACAGATGAAGTGAAGCAGGAGGTTTAGGATGAAGGAAATCCAGAGGGAGATGAAGCTGAGGAAGCTAAGAAGAGAGCTGCTAAGGAGGAAGAGTACAAAAAGAACACTCCCGTAGGTCAATGTTTAAAAGCCCTAGCTGCTGAAAAGATAGTTATAGGACTCCCCTATGAGATAGTTGAAGACATGTGTTCTCCTCCCTGCAAAATTCGTTTATTTGGGCTTTATATGGAAAACAGAATGTTATTGGATAATGAAAAGGAATCGAAACAAATTAATAAGGAACTTAAAACAAATGAGGCTAAATATTTTGTTAAGTTAAATGAAGCATTAAAAGAAAATGAGCATTTAAAAAGAAATCTTTTAGAAAGAAACGTTGAAATAAATGCTTTAACTGAATGTGTAGCACTTGCTGAATTTGAAACAAGCAAATTAAAAACCACACTTGAAAAATGGACAATTTCTGGGATGAAACTTGAGGAGCTTTGCATGAATCAAAGGGGAGCTAGAATCAAAACGGGTGTGGGATGTGGTGAAACTTCATATGTTTATCCTCCTCCTAGCACTTACTGTTACTCTCCTATGCCTCAACCTCATCCATCTAATGATTTAATTGAAGCCTCAGATACTAAAAGTTTACATGCAGGTTTAAGCAACGTTAATCACAAAGAGGTTCGAGATGAATATGATTTTCCTGCAGGTTTGGGGCTCATCAAGCAAGGATCTGATCTGCAAAATGATAATTCTACCTCTGATGCTTCAAAACCAGTATCAGTTGTTTCCAGTAACTTCTTTAACAAATTCCAGACAGGTAACATCCCTTCATTTGTTCCTGTCAAGTTTGTCAAAGAAGGAACAGTTGTGGAATCGTCAAGCAATCAGAACTCAACAACACAAACCGACACAACAAGAGTCATCAATCAAGATCCATTGGAAGCTAACTTATGTATACAAGACTGGACAAGCTCTGATGATGAATCAGAGATCATCAAGTGACCTGAAGTTATCAAGTGTCAAATGCTTCCAAAAGTCGAATCAAGACCTATACGGATCTCATCTCCAACTGCTAAGCAAATCAGCAGTTCCTCCAAAGCTCAGCAGAAACACTCACTATCTTCTTCTGCTATCCATCAAGCTCATCACAAATTTGCTTCCAAGTCTAACATGCCACCTGTCATACAAAAGGATTCTTAAAAGAATGTTCAGATCTCAGCTTCCAGAACATCACATATCAAAACACAGCCCAGTTCAAAATCCACATTGAGAAAGCCTCAGAAAGTTCAATTTCCTGATATCCAAAAGAAGAAGCTTCAAGGTTGTCAACAAGCTGCAACAACCACAAAGCAGGTTCCACCCTCTCTAGCTATCCACTAGACTACAAAGAACCAAAAGCCTTTCAAGGCTTGCTTTAGATGTGAAAAAGAAGGTCATGTGCTAAAGAAGTGCCCTCAGGTACAAAGGCAAGCTTCGGGAGGTAAAGATAACACAGGTTGCTTCTCGGGTTCAAAAGGTAAAAAGCACATATCTTTGAATGGTTGGATTAAGAACAATCTATCCAAACCTTCTCATGTGAAGCGGTTCACATGATTCAAAGATGAAAAGACCAATGTTTCAAAATTAAAATCTCTTCCTTCGGATCTTAAACAGAAAATGATTCCAAATTCAATTCTTTCAAATCAAAAGTAATGAACAAAAACAAATTTAGAATGTAAAACAAAAAGAAAAGGATAAAGAAATAAATGATTTTTCAAAAGAGTGTGTGCTTAAACAGGTTACTACATTGATGAAAAAGGAACTCCCAGGACCACGATGGCCTTTTTTTTGTTTATGGCAGTTAAAAAGAAATTTCGGGGGTGAATAAAAAAAAATTCACGGGAAACTAAGAACTTGATTTGGGATGATGAGAAATGATAGTATGTTTCTTGGGCTTATTGCATGACTTGTACTTTGTAAGAAATGATAGTAACTGATGTAGATGTGTGTATCACTTAATATCTAAAATCTAAAAAAGACAGTTTCATTATATGATATGCTTGGTAGGCTCAGCCTGAAAACAAAGTAAACAGTGTTTTTGTAGCCTAACTAAAGCTTTAGAACTCGATGATAAGGATCATTTCCATGACATCTCGGCCGCACAAAGTTACATGTCCTGTCAAAAATGGGTTGAGAGTTTAAAATCTCTGCTTTGACCTTTTCAAAATCTCCTATCCCCAAGTCCTGAATGTAGCTTCTAGTTAGCTCTTCAGATGTATATTTCGTGCTTATCTCCTCTGCTATGCAGAAGCATTGACTTGGAGCGATGATCTTCTCTGTTATACGTGAGTATAGACCTGAAGCTCATCAGCACGCTTAGATGATCATCTCCTCTGTTATACGTAAGTATAGACCTGGAGCTCTCATCATCTATTCCTTAAAAAAAAGCACAGTGATTCTGAACTAAGATCATTGTTGAACCTCAAAAGGAAGTCAAGCAGAGTTTCATATTACTCAATAAGCCTGATGATGGAGGAGAAGTTCTTTGCCGAATGTCTATGGGAACCAAATCACCTGAGCTTCTCTAATTAAATCTAAAACATGATAAAATCAGTTGCAGATCACTTGCTGAAAAGGATAAGGCATGGGTTTAAATGGACAAATATACCAACAATCATTTTGAACTGTTTTTGGCTTTCAAAAACTAAAATTATGGCCAGACTCTGTATCAGTGTGATCTCACTAACTTGTCGATGTTCAAATACATCTCTTGTGCTTTCGTATATCTGAGGATGTGATCTCATGATCAAATTGGTTCTTGGTGCAATATGATAACAAAATAAAATAAAATATTCATTTCAAATATTTTTTTTGAAGTTCCATATTATGCTTAAAATGTTATCATTTTCACATGCATTTCATGGGAAATTGCACATTCAGATAAACACGGGTTATTTGTATTATTGAAATGATCTAACGAGAATTGTGTAGATTGTGTTGTGATTGTGTTACAGATTTTTGCTTCAAATGATGGCCGATCATCAGCTGAGCAAAGTACCATACCAGAGAACCTGTTCCTCAAGTTTTGCAGAAGATACCAAGCTAGGATTCCTCCTTCTACATCTTCTGAAGCACTTAAGAATAGAGAGTTGGAAAAGTTGTTCCGAATCATTCACATAAAAGGCACACGAAGAGGGGGAGCAGACAAAAAGGGGGAGCCTGAAAGATGAAAATTCTTCAATACCAGATCATCAATCTGGGGGGAGATTGAAGCTCATTGTATAGTTGACTTATTGGTGCTGATCACGATGAAAGACGTTGATAATAATAGACTAAGGGGGAGTATTGTTGGGTCTGATAAGGATAGTCTATATTATCAACACAGTCAAAGTCAACAAAGGTCAGGGAGCTCAATGAGAAGGTATCAAAGGCTGATGAGTTAAGGTTGGACATGCAGGATCTCACTAGACAGTTCGCAAGGGTAAGTGAAAGGGCTGAAGAGGAGAGTGCAGCAGGAGCAAGATCAAGAAACATCTGATAAAGCCAAAGAAGGAGCAAGAGAAGAGCCAGAAGATCATGAGTGAGGTCCAACCTAGGGGGAGAATTGATGATCTACATAGGTTGGACTCACTATAGTTGATAGGTTTACTTTGTTATATAATAGACTAAATGTTAGTTTATCTTGTAATTTGTTGCTTTTGTGTTCCAGCGAAACTACGGGCGAAACTATAGTTTCGCCCGGAGTCAGTGATTCTGTTCACCCGGCGAATCTATAGTTCGCTGCCAGGTGAAACTAGTAGTTAGACATGCAGTTCGCTAGTCAGCAAAACTGCCAGCGAATCTAGGTTACTTATATATTGTAAGTTTTCTATCTTTGTAGGTGACCGATTGCAAAACACTAATAAGAAATATCATTGTTGCAATTTGTGTGGTGGCTGGAAGCTTTTTTTATCATCAATGAGCCTCTTACTTGTTTATTATTGTTTAGATTCAAATAGTTCATTGTCTTGTAGAGTTATTGTGTTAAATCAGTGGGAAATCATTGTCATACATCAAGTGCACTGTTGAATCAATCATTAGGACCAACACCTATAAATAGAAGGCATGGGTGCACACTTTTAGGGCAACATTATAACAATAAGACTAGAAAATATCAATAACAATAGAATCAATCAAATAATCAAATAGCAAAATAACAAAACACCAAGAACACCAAGAACACCTAGCAATTGCCATATCATCAAAACATTAAAATCAATTGTAACCGATTAATTATTAATGGAAATCAATTAAATCAAACTTGTTTATCGCATTACTTTATCTTGTTTTCCATTTCTATTATCTGTTGTTCATCAATTGTGTTACAATTATTTTATCAAACAACTAATTAGAATCGAGTTATGATCCTTGGATTCACAGGTGGTATCAGAGCCAAGTGCTCATTGATCTTGATCAATTGATCTATCAGTTTGATTTTTCGAATTAGTTGTTTATTCATTAGATCTATCAGTTCTGATTAGATATGATTATGGTAGCTTCAAATTGCTTTTGGGTGTTCATCACGGCTTGAGAGTTCATAACTCAGATTTAAGCGTGATTGGTGAACAATTTATTCAAAACACAAGTTGAGTTTAGCTAATCAATAGCTAACAAAGGTATTTTACTCAACGATTTTGGTTTAATCTGTTAAAATCATCAAACCCTTTTTATATCGATCATCGAGTACTGTTCTATTGGTTGATTAATCTCGATCCATCAGAATCATTTGATTCGTGGATTTGTGATGTTGATTCGATATTTTAGGTTGTTCAAACAAATTTGAACAAAATCTCATCATCTTACATCTTGAATTTCAAATCACTGAGAATCATTAAGAGATTTGACTAATTTTGACATAACTTCTTAATTGTTAAGAGTTTGTTAGTAATTAGATCATTCACAACAAAAGCCATTAATTCAAAGGAATTTCTGTCTTAGTTGATTTAATATCAATATTATCAGTGATTTGTTACTACTGTGTGAGTGTGTTTGCATTTCATTTACGTTTCGCATTCATAAGGTAATTAGATGGGTTAATAATTTGGTAATTAAGAAGTTAACTAAAAAGAGTAATTCTATTGTTGCCTTAGCTTACCAACCACCAAAGTGGAAAACAAAGTGATTTTAAAACATGGAAAATCAGATTCAGGTTCCACGTTAATTATACTGATTCTGATTTATGGGTGTCACTTACTGAAGGTCCTTACATTCCACCTACTCTTGGGCCTGATTACAATGACAACAATCAGCCCATAAGTTTGAAAGATCTGTCTCCTGAAGATGCTAAGGGGGTCAAAATTGATATTAAGGCCTATAGTATGCTTACTATGGCTTTACCTAAAGACCTCTTAATCAGATGTGAAGCATACAAAACAACCAACTCATTATGGAAAATTCTTCACACTTTGTGTGAAGGAAGTGATGAGATCAGAAGCATCAGGAAGGATACCTTCGTTCATAGTATGAGACATTGCATCTTATTCAGGGTGAATCTGTTCCTCAACAACTCCACAGATACATGCAACTTATTACTGAGATTAACATCTTTGAGTTGAAGTATAGTAATGAGGACCTAAATAAAAAGATGCTCCATTCTTTGCCTGATAGTTGGACTCAAACTGTGTCTATGTTCAAGAATACTCTTGATCTAAAGGAAATTGGGTTAGATACTTTGGTAGCAAAAGTGGAAGCATTAGAGTTGGATGAGAAAACAAGAAACAAGAGTGTAAAAGCACCAATAGCACCATATCAATTTAAAGAAACAAAGGGTGCTGGAAGTGCATTTATTTCCAATGATGATGATGGAAGCTCTTGTGTTGAAAGTGGGAAGAAGAAGAAGCTGGGTTCTATGCAGCAAAGTCCTCTAAATCAAACTTTCAAAGCAGGTCTAACAAGAAAGTGAAAGGGAAACCTGATGATTCAAAAAGCTCAAATCCTACAGCAGTAAAGGGATCCACAATCAACAAAAGCAACACCCTATCTGAACCAATTCCTGTGGTTCTAGAATCAGAAGAACAGAAAGCAGCCTTTGCAGCTTTTAATTCAAGCTTTCAATCTTATTTGGGTAGTACTTTGACTCCTGCTCACATTAGTCAGCAAGACCTTGAAGAACTTCATCCTGATGAAGTAGATTGGTGTTGATAAATCAAAAGTGATTGTCTGAGATGGAACAAGGGATTGTCTATTGCAGGGAGAACTACCAAGATTGGTGTTGATAAATCAAAAATAAGGTGCTACAAGTGCAATTTGTATGGTCACTTTTCAAGAGAATGCAATCAGCAATCAAGAGAAAGTAATCAGCAATCATCAAGTGACACAAGACAAGCAAATCAAAGAAACTTTAAGCAACCTCAGCTTACAAACTTATCCCCACCAGCCACAAGTTCTTCAGCAGGTACAAGTAACTTTAAAGAAACTAGGTTAATTATCTTGCAGGATGGTACTTGTGATTGGAGTATGTATGAGAAGGAAGTTCAAGAGGAGAATCAAGCATTGATGGCTAACATGGAGAACAAAATTCCACCTATGGCTAGAGAGGTAATAGATAGGTTATGTTCACTAAGATATGTTGAAGAGGTTGAAAGATATGGAGTTCATGCTCAATAATTGGCTAATAAATTCAAAGAAACCATGATTTTGAATGAATCTCATTTGAGAGAACACAAATTATATCAGGTCAAAATCACTTCCTTATAAAAGGATTTGGATAAACTTAGTGTCTGAAAACTATAATTTGAAAGCACAAGTTGAGCATTTGACTACCTCTTTAACAAAATCAATATCTGATCATGCATCCACTGAAGTGAAACTTCAGAAGTTTCAACTATCATCTCAGCAATATGAGAAACTTTTAAATTCTCATATTGAATCAAAAAACAAGTATGGGTTGGGATTTAATGCTGTTGCACCACCATTGAATGACAACTACACCATATACCTGAGTCAATGACAAACAGTCTGTCAAACCATTTTGTATCAAGCACCAAAACTGAACCAAAGGTTGAAATTAATGATTTGGTAAATGGTGAGATAATGAAGTCAGTGAAACTGATTCATCTTAATCATAATGTTTAAAACAAAATGAATCAGAATTTGACTTTGATGATTGTGGTGACCTGGATGAGGTTGATGAGCCTAATAAACAAAAATGTGCTGGTTTGGGTAAGGGTAAGAATGTAGTAAGTGAACAAATAATTCCCAAAGTTTTTGAGGAGATCAAGCTACCTTATCCTCCTAAACAAAGAAATTTGTTGAAGACAATCTACACAATAATCGGTCAGTTAAATGAAGGGATTCATGAGCTCAACAAGAAGCACATAAATCAGTCATAAAAAAGAACTATGGAGGAAGAAGAGATAGTCACTTCAGCAGAACACCTGAGGAAGAAGAAGACTGGCTGAAAACCATCCATAGAAAAGCAAAGGAAGAAAAATGTTCCAAAACAAACATCAGTAGAAGATCTGCGGAAGAAGCAATCATCAGAACCAAAACAGTCATCCGTAGAAGACCTGCGGAAGAAGCGTTCATCAGAATCAAAACAGTCAACATCCATAGAAGATCTACAGAAGAAGAAATCATCTGCTAAATCACACACTGTTATCAAGAAAGATAAGAAACAGAGAGATATGAATACTCAGCAACAAGAACCATTTGACATCATGTCTGGTAAAGGTGAAGATCCTTCAGCTGCAAAGATTCAGAGAAAATTGAAGAAGTAGAAAAAGGAAGTGGAGTTTGAGAGTGAAGCTGAAGAAAAATACTGCAAGTGGTGTGACATGTATAACCACAACACAGTTGATTGTTACTTCAGCAGCTATTGCTCTATATGCAACATGAACAATCATATGACAGCTGATTGTTACTTCAACAAGCACTGTACCATTTGCAACAAGAAGAACCATTCTACATAAGAATGCTACTTCAACAAGAAGAATAAATCAAAGGTGCCAAAGAATCAACAATCTAAGATTTTGAATCAGACTCACAATCTTCTGAGAATGAAGAATCAAAGGTCCCAAAACAAAAGTTGCAGCAACCAAAACAAAAGCTGCCAAAGACAAAGAAGTCAACATTGCTGATGAGCAAGCAAAGAAGAGAAGGAAGAAGACAACACCCTCAAAGCAAGACACCTCACAAGAAGATTGTTTTGCAAAAAGATGAATCATTCTTTAATCACTTTGAAAAGGGTAATCAAGTACCACAATCAAAGACAAAATATGCTAAAACTTTTTCTCATAAAGTATCATCTTCAAGTTTGAAGAAAAAGATACTCAAAGAAGAGGTGACAGAGGAAGTGACTGTGGAACAAGAACAAAGTGCTTCAAGTTCATCTTTAGTAGAATCATCCTGACCCCAAACAAAACATAATGAATCAATTGAGTCTAAAACCAATCCTGAAACATCTAGGCTCATCCATAAGAGAGTTACAATACTAGATAATAATGGCAAGCCCAAAACCATTAAGGCTTGGGCTCCACGCTCTAATGATTTCATTATTATGCAGGAACATCCATGGAGGACTGACAACAAGTGGTATGTTAATAGTGGTTGTTCCAGACATATGACAGGAAACTGTTCTCTCCTCCATGATTTCAAAAATAAAAATGCTTGATATGTGGCATTTGGTGGGGATAAGAAGGGAGGTAAAATTGTTGGTGAAGGAATGGTAACAAATGGTGTACTCAAATTTGAGAAAGTATTGTTTGTGAAAATTTACAATACAACTTACTCAGTGTATCTCAAATTTGTGATCAAAAATTATACACTTTATTTGATAACACTTACTGTTACATTCTTAAGCCAGGTTTTCAATCTAGCAGATTGGATCCTTCTTAAAGCACAAGAAAAGGAAAACACATATGTTTAGACATGAACATACTATATGACAAGCAATGAAACCTGCCTGATTCTAAATCAAGAATATGAAGCTCAACTGTGGCATAGAAGGATGGTTCATTCTAACATGAAGAACATGAATAAGTGGTCAAAAATGACTTAGTCGTTGGCCTTCCAAAGAAAGAATTTTACTATTCAATCATTGTTCTGCATGTTATAAAGGAAAACAACATAGGGTGTCACATAAGTCCAAACAATCAACACAAACACAACACCACCATTCAAAATGCTACACAGATCGTTTTGGTCCAACCAATGTAATGAGCATTGGTAAAAGGCAATATGGTGTGGGATTGTTGATGATTTCACTAGATTCACATGGGTCTTTTTCTTAAAGCATAAAAGTGAAACATCAGAAACAGTTAATGGAGTTTATCACTAAGATTGAAAATCAACTTGATTTAAAAGTCAAAACTTAAGAAATGCTAATGGATCTGAATTTGTTAATCATGTTTTAGATTCCTTTTTCAGGAACAAAGGCATAACCAGGCAATTCAGTTCACAAGAACTCCACAACAAAATGGAGTTGCTAAAAGAATAAATAGAACTCTAATTGAAGCAGCAAGAACAATGCTAGCTGACTCACAATTGCCAATCAATCTGGGCTGAAGTAGTGAATACATCATGCAATGTTCAAAACAGAACCTTAATTGTCAAAGAACATAATAAAAAAACCCTATGAAACTTTTGTTTAAAAGAAAACCTTTATAGTCTATCTAGAGCATCTAGGTGTCATGTGTCTATTTTAACACCAAGGATCATTTAGGAAAGTTTGATGAGAAAGCTAATGATGGTTTCTTTGTTGGTTACTCATTAGCTTATGAGAAATCTATAGGGCATACATTCCATATCAAAACATTATAGAAGAAACTCCTAATGTATCATTTGATGAATCTTATTTCCAAAATCAGTAAAAGGATCATTTGGTTGTTTGATATATGATGCGGGCCAAGTGTTGAGGAACGGGCTTTATTGTTTTAGAGGCTAAGACCGGCTGCACGAAAACAGGATAACTTGGGCTATGAGTCTCGTTTCTGACGTTCTACCAGTCGAGACGACCGGGAAACGAAGACTACGTCATGGTAACCTGCCGTAGGCGGGTTAGCCCGTTATTTTTCCAAAATAAGGCCTCTAAATGGGTTTTCAGGCCACTTTTATGTTTTCTCTAGTTTTCGGTTTGTTTTGGGCTTTTGTTTGGGCCGTGTGGTTGTTTGTTTAGGCCCGTTCGAACTTTTTTTTTTTGCTATTTAAGCTTATGGATTAATCTGAAAGGACAGTGAACTATGGATAATTGAAATCTTGTCTTTTCGAATTCGTGACTCTGGGGTCGAATTGGGGTTTGGGGTGGAGATCATCACGGGCATTCGCAGAATCAACGTGTTTGGCTTCGATTTCATTCCGTGCGCTACATCAATATAGATGCATTAACAAATTCATTTAACTCTGTTTATTTGAATGTTACAGGTTCTATGGATACATGCCATCTTATGTACCTCCAAGTATGAGTGAAGTGCCATTGATGCTGATTCTCCAAGATTAGTTCATTCACACACTTCAAGTGTTGCTGATCTGTCCCTTCAACTCAAACAAGTAATGACAATTCTGGTGGAAATGGAAATTCAACTTCAGAAAAAGTATCTAATACATCAACAGAAGTAACCATGCATCTACAGAAGTTAAGAATGCATCCGGAGTATTGAACAATGCATCAGCAGGAGTTCCTTCTACATCCGTAGATGTCCCATCTACTTCCGAAGATGATGCATTGCTTCAACTGAAGTTCCCAATCCATCAAGAGATATTCAAACAGCATTCACATCTACAGATAAACAAAACTACAACATCCGTAGTTGTTCCTGTAACTGCTGCGGAAGTATTCCTGCATCTGCGGAAACACAAACTCATGAAGATGGTTTTCATTCAGCATCAGAAGATCAAAATGATGAAGAATTTGGCTACTTTGTTGATTTTACATCTTAGCTGGATCCATCTCCATCAACAAAACATCACTAAGTTGGAATCATCCATTCCACTTGAATAATTCCAATATCAAGAATTCATAAGTCTCATTCAATAGAAAACATCATTGGTGATCTTAATGAAAAAACCAGAAGAAGTCAAGGGGGAGCTGCAAATATCTGTCTATTCTCTTGTTTTCTATCACAAGTGATTCCTCCCAACATAACTACTGCATTGAAAGACAACAGCTGGATTGAAGCAATGCAAGAAGAACTTCAGTAATTCAGAAAACAAAAAGTTAAAATCTAGTGATCTTCCTGAAGGCCAATATCCAATTGGTACAAGGTGGCTTTCAAGAACAAACTAGATGATAGAGGTATCATTGTCAGAAACAAAGCAAGGCTGATAGCACAAGGCTATACATAAGAAGAAGGGATAGACTATGATGAAGTCTTGCTCCTGTTGCCAAGATTGAAGCTATTAGAGTATCCTAGCCTATGCTTCACATAAGAAGTTCACAGTTTACCAGATGGATGTAAAATGTGCCTTCTTATATGGAAAAATTGATGAAGAAGTATATGTTGCCCAACCACCAGTCTTTGAAGATCCTGATTACCCATATGTGGTATACAAGCTTGACAAACCTTGTATGGTCTTTATCAGGCTCCAAGAAAGTGGTATCAAACATTATCATCTTTCTTGCTCAAGCATGGTTACAAAAGAGGAACCATTGATCAGACTCTCTTCCTCAAACATGATCATCAAGATCTCTTGGTTGTCCAAATTTATGTAGATGATATCATTTTTTTGTCAACAAACAAGAGATTGTGTGAAGACTTTGAATCTTTGATGAAATTTGAGTTTCAAATGAGTTTCATGGGAGAACTAACATTCTTCCTTTGTTTATAAGTTCATCAGAAATCAGATGGAATATTCATCAATCAGGAGAAGTATGTGCACCAAATCTTGAGAAATACAATCTTGCTGATTCTTCCTCATCTAAAACACCCACATCTACAGTAGATAAGATTGTACCTAATCCTAAAAGGAAGTCAGTTGATCAAAGATTATATAGATCTATGATAGGATCTTTGATGTACTTAACTACCAGCAGACCTGATATAATGTTTGTGTGTGTTTGTGCTAGGTACCAATCAGACCCGAAGGAGTCACATCTGAATGCAGTTAAGAGGATCATCAGATACCTTAAAGGGAAATAAGCTCTTGGCCTTTGGTATCACAAAGAAGGAGATTTCAACCTCTACTCATATTCAGATAGTGATTTTGGAGGTTGAAACAACAAACGAAAATCCACAACTGGTGGATGTCAATCATAGGACCAAGACTAGTTTTTTGGCAGTGCAAAAAGCAAACAAATGTATCACTATCCACAGCTGAGGCTGAGTACATTGCAGCTTCAGCTGGTTGCTCTTTAGTTTTATGGTTGTAAAACCAACTACTTGATTATGGATACAATTTTCTTCAAACACCAATTCACATAGATAACTCAGCAGCTATGTTTATAACTGCTAATCCAGTGCAACATAGTAAAACAAAACACATAGAAATCAGATACCATTTTCTAAGAGACTGCTTAAAAAAAGGTTTAATCAAGTTAATCAAAGTGGATACAACAAATCAGCTTGTTGATTTATTCACTAAAGCCTTTGACTTAGTGAGATTTAACTTCTTAATTGAGTCCTTAGGCATGATCAACTTAGATTAGTTTTTATCACAAAGAAAAGCATGATCTGTCCAAAATGGTTCTTAATATGAAAAAGTCAAAAGCATTCATAAAACATATAAAACTTCAAAAAATATTATCATGTTAATATGTTTTCTTGAAAAAGCAATTCATATCATGGGAAATGATAGTACACTATACCTTTGTTTACTTGCCTGTTTTTAAAACAATCAATAAAGACTGATCAGATGTGATTTGATATGTAAGTAGGTTCAGCTTGAGTGGAAAATAAACAAGTTCATGCTTAACATAATGTCAAGGTGACAAATTATGGCCAATTCCATTTTAAGGAGCAAGCAAGTAAGTCTTATCTTGCTGTGATCAACTTACTCATCCAAACACACTATGTTGTAATACTTTATAACTTCTATCTTTGCACATCATAGGCCCTTTGTTTTGCGTAAGAAAAGACCTGGGTTCATAGGCACCTTTGTTTACGTAAGTAACGACCTGGTGATCTGATGCTGATCATCAAAAAGTTACAAAAAGGAACAGCTCTAAAAGAATCCAATGTGATCAATTGTATATTATCTCAAAGAGCTTAAAATATCATATAAGCATTAATAAGATTTTAAAGAAATCTTAAGTAGAGCTTATAATTAACAGAACATAGTTTAAGTGTGAAAAAGTGATGAATTGACGCTTAAAATATCATATCAGCATGAATGTGGAGTCCATATTGTCTATCTTTAATCAATACCAAAACATGATAAACAGCATGACAAGTTAAATATATACTCTTGCTTGAATTTATGTGGATCATAATATTTGCAATCAGCACTAGATCTAGGTCTACTATCATCAATCAAAAAATATCCAGGAAGTTACTTAGTATCATAGTATGATCCCTTTTATGATGTAAATGCTTGTAGATATATTTAAGTTCTGCATATAAACAAAAATACAAAAAGATTTTTGTTTTTGTTCTTTTCTATGCTAATAAAATGGACAGATAAGTGCTTTTCATGCTATTCTCTTTATAAAATTTTGATAAATGCATAAGTTCATCATTAATCACAAATTTAGGGGGAGTAGTAATCAACATGAAAATCTGAGTATCAAATGTGTTTCATTTTTAAATGAAGAAAATTGGAACTTGAACACTAGCTTGGCTTCAGAATATCTGAAGTTTTAATAAATCAATCTTGCACATTTGCCATGAAGCAGAGTCAACAAGGTCCAATAGCAAACAACAAATGATCTAACAACATGTTAGGATCATACAGCAAAAACATAACAAGTTTTATCTTCCGTAGATGTTCTGAGAAAGAATTAACTAAACAAAAATAAAATTTTGTCTTCCGTAGATGTTCCGCGGAAGAATAAATTAAAACAAAAGGAAAGTTGGTCTTCCGTAGTTGTTCTGCGGAAGAATTAACTTGTGGATAACCACGAAGGGTAATGAGGGTTAAGGGTCCCACAACATTAAATAAAAAGCTTTAAATGTCCGAGGGAGTATAAATGATAACCTTGGAGTTGTCATTTTCATTCACTTTTCAGACATTTTCAGACTAGAAAAACGCTTCAACCCAAAACTACTTTCTTCGCTAACGTTAAAAATTTCAAATCACACAATAATCCACACTAAAATCACCCTATTTTCACAACAACATTGTCAAATGGCCAATAGATTCGCAAAAGATCATAATGTTTATGCCTTTCTTAATCCAGATGATTCAGTATCCGAGGGATGTAGGGATATAATCAACTACTTAAGAAGATCAAGAATATTCTATGTACTATCTGCGGATCCAATCATCTATCAATCAGATATGATAGATTTTTGGAATGCAGCAAGGATTGAGGAGGAGAATGATGAAAGGGTGATCTATGCAATAATAAGAAATGAAGAGTTAAGGGTGGATGAACAAACTATCAGGAGGGTGCTAGAGTTTGGAGAACAAGAATAGGGTCACCTAGATGTATTTGGACAATGAATACATTCAAAAAGTCTTCACTTAATGGGATATGATGGAGACTACAGAAATGGTGAAATAAAGAAGGGGAGACTGTGCAAGCCTTATAGATTTCTGTGTCATACCTACTTGAAATATATGTCAATCAGAAAGTCTGGTTTGGATAGGTTTTTGAGGCACATCTCATCAGGGATATAGGTGTATTTGAAGGGAGAACATATAACTATGCTAAATACATCCATGGATGCTTGTGTGACCATGTAAGGGTGCAAAAAGTAGACAAGATGTATATGTTTCCCAGATTCATTCAGCTAATCATAAATGAGGCAATGCCCAACATTAAAAGAGAAGGTGAAGTCTTTGTTTAAGCTCACCTTGGAAGATCTGTGCTAAACAAGATAAGAGGGCAGTACCAAGGAGAAGAAATGGAGATGTTTGCTCATGTTATGGATGAGAATGCAGATATTCCCCAAGAATTTCTATACCTTGATCAACTACAACAACGAACACCGCCATCTGAATCTCCTGAACCATCACAAGAAGAACCCCATCCTTTATCACCACCTGTCCATCCCATCTCACCACCAAGTGAACACACCCAACCTTTGTCTCTTGCCCATTCCTAAGCATATGTGAATACTGATTCAACAGAAGTATTCTCACCTGATCAAATCCAACAATCGCCACCACAACCATCACCACAATAAGAACCACACTTTCCATCACCAACTCCTTTAATAGATTTAACAGAAACTCAACCAGCTCAACTGAATTCACCATCCAGTGAGCATACACAACCTTTCTCAGCTTCCCAATCTCAATCATCTCTAAACACTGGTGCCACAGAACCTATCTCACCCATTCTTATTCAAACACCTTCTCATCCAACAACATAACCAACTTCCTCACCCCCATCTGCTAAACCCACCTCACCTACTGAAAGCCCAACTCTCACTGAAAAAGTCAATATTGATGATGAAGAGCATGATGTAGTGATGGATGGTGCCACATAAGAAATCTGTCTAGAAGTTGTGGGGGAGAATGAACAAGAAGTTGAACAACAAGATAAGATTGATAGTCACTTCGTTGACATCATTGCTTATGATGAAAATGATTTAAGACAGGAGGAGATAAATATGAGTAAAAGTTTTCTTGGTGCTAAATACAACAATCTCATCATCAAAAGTAATAAAAAACTAGAGAAGTTAAGACAACTAAAAAGGGATATGAAAGAGAAAGATGAAACTATTGCATCTCTAGAAGCCACAATCAAGAAGTTAAAAGAAGAGATTAAAACCAGCAATGAAGTGATTGATACAATGGATCAGTTTATAACTGAGTCCTGTGAGTCTGCTGAGAAAGAAAAACAAGAAAAGGAGAAAGCAATGGCTTAGCTAAACAATGCCCTGAAAACTATCTTTGAGCAGTTAGATGTGATAAAAGCTAAACATGAGGAGATAGAAAGTTTAAAGAAGAAGGTGCCTGTTAAAGAAGTGGAGGTTCATAAAAGAACAAAATCAAAGAAGCTGCAATTTCCCTTGTTGAAAGCAAAAGAACCAACAATCAAATACAACAGGAAAAGAAAGTATTTGGGAAGAACTAAAGATGAAGCTATTGTAATTGAGAATACCCAAAAGAAAACAAAAGACATGTCTCCTGAGCACACTCCATCAGCTGATCTTTTAACTCTTAAACCAATTGAACACGTTGAAGAAGAAAGTGATGCTGAGTGGGTAGATTTAACAAAAGATGAGACTCATAAGGCTAACGAAGAAGAAAGGGAAGGTGTCTTGTTATCTACTGAGACATCTTTAAGGAAAGAGCACAATCATCTATGTTCATGGATTTAATCAATAATGGCTTTCCATATGACATGGTAGAAACATGAACATGAATGAGATGATACAAGTACTGAAGGAGTTTGATGCTGCTAGATTAATGCTTCCAGTATGCAACTATGAAATCTTCACAAAGTAAAAGCAATTGAGAAGATAAAGAATGATTTGGGTCACTGTGACATCAAACAGCTTACCAAGTATAATATGATTTGTTGGCTAAAAAGTCATAATTATGGGTCATATGAGCTGAAAGGAAAACAGTGGGTGAGCTAAGAGCCATGATGGATTATGTATTGAAGGTTGAACTAGAAACTAGAGTAAGATTCAGAACCAGGGCACCCAATCCAGCTTACAAACAATCAAAACCATCTCCTGCTAAGCCAATAGTAGTTGAAAGCAGAGATATGCATAGAGGCAAAGAAAAACTGATCAAAGAGCCAAGGGATGTAATCCCTAACAAAATTTGGCCTCTGTGAACAGTAGTGAGAGAGATCACAGAACAAAAATCTACTCTGATCCAACTTTTTGATCATATGACAACTCCAAGATCAGCAGAAGATAACAAAATAATAGCCTGGAGGTATGACCCTGAGTCGGACTATGCAACCATCAAAAGAGCATCTGGGATGGTACAATACTTTCCATGGATGGAGACTCTTCTCACACTTCCAGATGCAGACCTCTCCAGTCTATAAAACATCCCTATCACCAACTACCTAATCAACCAAAAAGGGAGAGACTTCTCTAGGGATTATTGCAAAATTAAGACACAAGTTCAAAGGAGATGTGATAAAAGAAGAAAAAAGGGATGATGCAAAACATAAAAGAAGAAAACAAAAACATAAAAGATCTTATTCCAGTTCTTCTCAAGTTGTTGATGATGAATTTCTAAGGAGAATTGGATATGAAGACAAGGCTAAAGCATCAATTAAAACCATTGAAGGAAATTAGTATTCATTCCCTATCACTGAATGAGGATATGTAAAAAGAATAAAGAACTGGTGCTACAATGGAATGACCCTCACAAGAATGCATCAAGCATAAGATTATTGATCCAATGGAGATTAAACTTCTACATCTAAGCTACACATCTTATCTGCATGATAAGTATTCCCAAAGTTGAATGATAAAGATGCTCAAAGTGACATATGCTTATATGTGACATCATTCAAGTCATAGACAAGCTGCATGCCAAAGCATACAGATTTGAGGTTGGTTATCTCATGGGATCTGAAATTCCATCAATCACTAAGCTCAGAATGTAAGAACAAGATGAATTGGAAGTGGTGTCACAAAACAGTGTAGTGGCAACACTAACCACAGAAGAAGACATTCTTGGGCTGAACTACAAAACATTGAAGAAAATGGGCAAAATGAAGATCAAGTATCCATATCAAGATCAGAAGGATGCAGTTGGATACTTCAACATAAAAATTTTGGCCAGAGTTCAAGAACTGACAGATTTGAGCAGATAATTACAAGAGTCTAAACCTAAGGGGGAGTATTGTTAGGACTAGATGTAATGTATAGGTTTAGATGTTTAGTCATCTCTTGTAATGATCCTTGTAAATCTCTTTTCTTATGTAATGCAAGATATATAGGTTAACCCAAATATTATTTGTGTTGATTTTATGTAATTGCAGGAAAACATTATACTTGGTCAATTTGGAAAATTGACACAAGTACAAGAACAATCTGCGGATGAACAAGTTTTTCTTCCGTAGATGTTCTCCGGAGCATAAATGAACAAGTCAATATGCATCCGTGGATCTCCTGCGGAAGCACAATCACATCTACTAAAGAACAAGTTCAGAGATCAAGTAGCTGCTGCTGCGGAAGAGCTTGCTGATAAGGATGTTCAAGATAAAGATCAAAGTATCAAACTCTAAGGAAGGCTAATTCCTACGGAAGGACAATTCCTACGGAAGAACAAAATACTTGCATGATCTCCAATCATCAAGTACAACATATGAAGTCAACAAGTCAAGCTAACTGAAGTGATGTCATCAAGTCAACATCTACGGAAGACTTCAATTTAGTCAGAATTGAATATTTCATGTCACATCATGAATTTTTTTTCCTATGTAAAAGGTGAATCCCTCTGCCTATAAATAGAAGGCATGGTTGCACACTTTTAGGGCAACATTATAACAATACAAACCAAAAAATATCAATAACAACAGAATCAATCAAATCATCAAATAGCAAAATAACAAAACACCAAGAACACCAAGAGCACCAAGAACACCTAACAATTACCATATCATCAAAACATGAAAATCAATTATAACCAATTCATTATTAATGGAAATCAATTGAATCAAACTTGTTTATCGCATTACTTTATCTTGTTTTCCATTTCTATTATCTGTTGTTCATCAATTTGTGTTATAATTACTTTTATCAAACAATCAATTAGACATCAAGTTATGATAATTCCACTATCATCATTCGTCAATCAAACTGATAATTCCTATTTGATCCTGGATTCACAGTGTGTGACATCATTGATGTTGTCTTCTATGGAGTGGTTGTCGGCATCAAGAAATTCTTGATCACTAGCACTACCTCTATCTCCTCCTACATTGGAAATCCCTTTATTTGAGTTTTATGCCTCGTTTTTGGAATTGGTTGGCACCTCAGATGTATCAGTTGAAGAGTTGTCATGGTTGTGCTGACAGGATTTCCACTTGTAAGGTTTGTTATCACTGGAGCTGGATAAATTTTATCATTTGGTCTTCTCAGCTCAAATCTTGGATCAGGATCTCCTAATGATGATTTACCTATAGATCCTGAAACATCTTCACAAGATTTGATAAAATAGTTAGTAACTAAATCAAGATCAAATAGCCAATTAGGACCAGAACCTTTCACATTGAGGGGTGTGTTCATTAAAGTTCACATTGGCTAACTCCTCAACTACTCTAGTTCTAAGATTGTATACTCTATAAGCCTTAGCTTAGAAAGAGTATCCAATGAACTGTCCATCATCTGATTTCTCAGAAAATTTGGCTATATGATCTTTGGTATTCAAGATGGTGCATGGACATCCAAATAACCTGAGAAAACCAATAAAAGGTCTCCTTTTATGCCATTTCATAAGGAGTCTTACCATGAGTTTTGACTACTAAAAACTCTATTCTGCATATAGCAGGCAGTGTTGACTACCTTGCCTAGAAGGTGATGGGTAGTTTATAGTCAAAGAGCATGGTTTGCAGCCTCAATAAGTGTCCTATTTCTCCTTTTAGCAACACCATTTGTTGAGGAGTTCTAGGAGCACTATATTGTCTTGTAATACCCTTTTCATCACAAATGTATCAAGGATTTGGTTCTTGAATTTAGTTCCTTGATCACATTTTATGATCTTGATCTTGTGATCATATTGATTCTCACTTTTCAGAATAAAGTTCTTCAAGATTTCAGGGGTCTCATCTTTACTTCTAAGAAAGAAGACCCAAGTATATCTTGTGAAGTCATCTATGATCATAAGACAATATGAAGTTTTTCGTTGACTCATTACACTGGTGGGGCCAAATAGATCCATATGTAATAAGTGTAGGGCAATAATGATGGACTTTATATCTTTTGGCTTGTGAGACACTTTGTATTGCTTTCTTTTCAGACATGCAACACAACGGTCATCACTTGTAAACTCTTTCCTTGGCATTCCAGTTAACAAATCATCTTTAATTAATTTATTCATGTTCTTAAAGTTTACATGGCATATTATTTTATGCCAAAGAAAAGACTCATCACTATTGGCTTTAGATAGAAAGCAAGAGACCTCTCCTGATGGGGAAGTTTCTTGTAAGTCCATCTTATACATGTTCCCTTTGCTTTTGACGAATGATCATCCCGAGCTTGAGAACAATGCACTCAGCTCAATGAAGAGCATGTTATGTCTCTCGTCACAAAATTAGGATACACTCAAGAGATTGTAACCAGCTCTTTGACAAAGTTTACCTTCTCACCCTTCTGTGAACTTTTCATCTCTTATGATTTTTGCTACTTTGTTTAGAGATTGAACTACTGAATAAGAAAAGCATTGTACCCTTAGGCACGACCATACAAAACAAGAAACACACTTGGAAAGGGTGGACAAATGCTGAGCTTACCAATTATGACCCTGGCCCTTTTTGTGAATAACCATCTGATTCTCCTCCAAAAGCAACTGGCTCACCATCATTTTATCAAAGTTCTAAAGCAAAGAGCCATTGCTTATCATGTGCCTTGAACAACCACTATCAATGATCCTTACATTTCTCTTATCTTCAGCTGTTTCCTTCACATGAAAAAGAGATGGTTAGTTACATTTGGCACCCAAGCCTTGTTGGTTTGGGCTCATCAAAGTGAACTGAAGATAGTTCAACAGTATTGATCTTATATGTAGGCTTTGAGGATCATGTCTATTGCTGATGAAGAACTTTCAATCATATGGCCTTCCTTCATCTTCACCATCTTTGGAAGATTAGACTTGCCTTTAAAGCTTTGGAAGTTTGGAGGACTGAACCTTTGGAAGCTGTACATCCATGCAGCAGACTTTAATACTTCGAAAGCATTCCTTTCTTCTGAGACCAAACTTGCTTCCAAAGATAGTTTTCCACCTATCTTCATTTTGTTCCCTTGGAGCTTCCAAATGAAAGCGATTTTCCTTCCGAAGCTTTTCTTCTTCTTCTTCTCAGAAGTTTGAGATTGTAGATGCAATCCTTAGCAAAGTGAGTAGCATCACCACACCCATGATGCATTTAACAGGCATACTTTTGAGAAGTCTTCTTCTAAAGGAAAAGGTTGAGCTTGATCTCTTTTCAGTTCTTTCTTCACCTTCTTAGATGATACAACAGGCTTCTAAGGGTTAAGCTTGCTCCTGGAGCTAGATGGTTCAAGCTGTGCAGCAGTGGTGCAAATTTGATCAACCTTCTTCTCTTGACCAGGATGGTGAACTTGAACTAGGACTCTAGTACTAGAGTCCATAGTTGAGACTTTAAACACCTCAAACCAGCAGAGATAAAGACTGTTTTGCTAGGGTTGAAGGTGGGTTTGATCTCCATCTTTACTAGTTCCATACCTTGGAGATCATATATATAATAATGTGTGTGGAGGAGCTATCTCACTTGATCCCAGTCCCTGCCTATTTGATAACAAAATCTTGCATGCAAGGATGAGAAGATGATGTCATGAAGGTTTTCTCTTCAAGAACATTTTTCTGCCTTGGCTTTGCTGATCACAAGCTCAACCTGGGCATTTTCTCACTTCCAAGTTATAGGACCTATACACGTTTACTTTAGTAATGGATTCTGGGGTACAAAGATGCTCCAATACCTTGGCTTCAGTGTGGTCAGCCATCAGTGTTTGATTTGGGTAGACATCTTCTACCTGAAAACTCCAGTCAAGGCCACCCTCTTCAACAGGTACATCAGCTTGTTGTTTTGGTTGGCTTGGCTTCTCAGATCTGGGAGCTGCATCAGTGTAGTTTGGCCTGGATTATGTTTGGCCACCATTTCTCGTTGGTTCCTTACACTCTCTAGCAAAGTGGTCCATTTGGTTACAGTTTTAACACTTTACTTTGCTTTTATCCAACCCAAACTTTCCACTAGTTTCATTGCTGGTAAACTTTCTTCCGGTTCTCTTGTAAAACTTTTGGCTCTATGAGTGAGAAGAGCCATCTGCTGAACTATCTCCATATACTCCAAATCATCTAGATGGATGCAGTCCAAGTCTTCAAGAGTGAAGAGAAAGTTGCCACAACTTTCATCTGAAGACATAAAGGCTTAAGATGAGCCTGTCTCTTAGAATGGGCTTCCTTGGATGTAGCTCTCCCTTGGTGTCTCCGGGAAGGTGATAAAAGGACCATTTTGTGAGTTGTCAGGGTAGTAGATTAGATGATGTTGAGGTTCTCTACTATCCTTTTCAACTCATTATGGAAAATTCTTCACACTTTGTGTGAAGGAAGTGATGAGATCAGAAGCATCAGGAAGGATACCCTTCGTTCACAGTATGAGACATTTCATCATATTTAGGGTGAATCTTTGAGTTAAACAAAAAGATGCAAGTTATTACTGAGATGAACATCTTTGAGTTGAAGTATAGTAATGAGGAGTTAAACAAAAAGATGCTCCATTCTTTGCCCGAAAGTTGGACTCAAACTATGTCTATGTTCAAGAATACTCTTGATCTAAAGGCAATTGGGTTAGATACTTTGGTAGCAAAAGTGGAAGCATTAGAGTTGGATGAGAAAACAAGAAACAAGAGTGTAAAAGCACCAATAGCACCATATCAATTTAAAGAAACAAAGGGTGCTGGAAGTGCATTTATTTCTAATGACGATGACAGAAGCTCTTGTGTTGAAAGTGATGATGAAGAAGAAGCTAGTTTCTAAGAACAACCATTGCTTATCATGTGCCTTGAACAACCACTATCAATGATCCTTACATTTCTCTTGGTCTTCAGCTGTTCCTTCATATGAAAAAGAGATGGTTAGTTACATTTGGAAACCCAAGCCTTGTTGGTTTTGGGCTCATCAAAGTGAACTGAAGATAGTTCAACAGTTATTGATCCTATATGCAGGCTTTGAGGATCATCTGCTATTGCTGATGAAGAACTTTCAATCATATGGCCTTCCTTCATCTTCCACACCATCTTTGGAAGATTAGACTTGGCCTTTAAAGCTTTGGAAGTTTTGGAGACTGAACCTTTGGAAGCTTTTACATCCATTGCAGCAGACTTCAATGCTTCGAAAGCATTCCTTTCTTCTGAGACCAAACTTGCTTCCAAAGATAGTTTTCCACCTATCTTCATTTTGTTCCCCTTGGAGCTTCCAAAGGAAAGCGGTTTTCCTTCCGAAGCTTTTTTCTTCTTCTTCTTCTTCTCAGAAGTTTGAGATTGTAGATGCAATCCTTAGCAAAGTGAGTAGCATCACCACACATGATGCATTTAACAGGCATACTTTTGAGAGTCTTCTTCTAAGGAAAAGGTTGAGCTTGATCTCTTTTCAGTTCTTTCTTCACCTTCTTAGATGATACAACAGGCTTCTAAGGGTTAAGCTTGCTCCTGGAGCTAGATGGTTCAGGCTGTGCAGCAGTGGTGCAAATTTGATCAACCTTCTTCTCTTGACCAGGATGGTTTGAACTTGAACTAGGACTCCTGGTACTAGAGTCCATAGTTGAGACTTCAACACCTCAAACCCAGCAGAGATAAAGACTTGTTTTTGCTATGGGTTGAAGGTGGGTTTGATCTCCTGGGCTTTCTTTGATTTTCTTTTGGCTGCCCTGATTAAATTCTTCCTCACTGACTTAACCATCATTGGTTCTTTCTTCTCTCCAAAGTATAGCAACCCTTCTTAGGATGAACTTCCTCACTCAACTCTGGTTCATCCTTCACTATCTCCTTTTCATCTTCATCCTCTTCTTGGATTGGGTCAATGAGGGGTAGCTCATCTTTACTAGTTCCATACCTTGGAGATCATATATATAATAATGTGTGTGGAGGAGCTATCTCACTTGATCCCAGTCCCTGCCTATTTTGATAACAAATCTTTGCATGCAAGGATGAGAAGATGATGTTCATGAAGGTTTTCTCTTCAAGAACACATTTTTCTGCCTTGGCTTTGCTGATCACAAGCTCAACCTGGCATTTTTCTCACTTCCAAGTTATAGGACCTATACACGTTTACTTTAGTAATGGATTCTGGGGTACAAAGATGCTCCAATACCTTGCTTCAGTGTGGTCAGCCATCAGTGTTTGATTGGGTAGACATCTTCTACCTGAAAACTCCTGTCAAGGCCACCCTCTTAAAGTACATCAGCTGTTGTTTGGTTGGCTTGGCTTCTCAGATCTGGGAGCTGCATCAGTGTAGTTTGGCCTGGATTATGTTTGGCCACCATTTCTCATTGGTTCCTTACACTCTCTAGCAAAGTGGTCCATTTGGTTACAGTTTTAACACTTTACTTTGCTTTTATCCAACCCAACTTTCCACTAGTTTCATTGCTGGTAAACTTTCTTCCGGTTCTCTTGTAAAACTTTTGGCTCTATGAGTGAGAAGAGCCATCTGCTGAACTTCCCATATACTCCAAATCATCTAGATGGATGCAGTCCAAGTCTTCAAGAGTGAAGAGAAAGTTGCCACAATTTCATCTGAAGACATAAAGGTTAAGATGAGCCTGTCTCTTAGAATGGGCTTCTTGGATGTAGCTCTCCCTTGGTGTCTCCGGGAAGGTGATAAAAGGACCATTTTGTGAGTTGTCAGGGTAGTAGATTAGATGATGTTGAGGTTCTCTACTATCCTTTTCAACTCATTATGGAAAATTCTTCACACTTTGTGTGAAGGAAGTGATGAGATCAGAAGCATCAGGAAGGATACCCTCGTTCACAGTATGAGACATTTCATCATATTAGGGTGAATCTTTGAGTTAAACAAAAAGATGCAAGTTATTACTGAGATGAACAGCTTTGAGTTGAGTATAGTAATGAGGAGTTAAACAAAAAGATGCTCCATTCTTTGCCCGAAAGTTGGACTCAAACTATGTCTATGTTCAAGAATACTCTTGATCTAAAGGCAATGGGTTAGATACTTTGGTAGAAAAGTGGAAGCATTAGAGTTGGATGAGAAAACAAGAAACAAGAGTGTAAAAGCACCAATAGCACCATATCAATTCAAGAAACAAAGGGTGCTGGAAGTGCATTTATTTCTAATGACGATGACAGAAGCTCTTGTGTTGAAAGTGATGATGAAGAAGAAGCTGGTTTCTATGAAGCAAAGTCTTCTAAATCAAACTTTCAAAGCAGTTCTAACAAGAAAGTGAAAGGGAAACCTGATGATACAAAAAGATCAAATGCTACAGCAGCAAAGGGATCTACAACCAATAAAAGCAACAGTCAATCTGAAGCAGTTACTATGGTTCTAGAATCAGAAGAACAGAAAGCAGCCTTTGCATTTTTAAGTTCAAGCTTTCAATCTTATTTGGGTAGTACTTTGACTCCTGCTCACATTTGTCAACAAGGCCTTGAAGAACTTCATCCTGATGAAGTGGAGGAAATGGATTTACATGGCAAATGGCTATGATTGCTTACAGAGCAAGATGTATATGAGAAGGAACAAGGGATTGTCTGTTGCAGGGAGAACTTCCAAGATTGGTGTTGATAAATCAAAAGTGAGTTCTTTAATTCAATATGAGAAATTAAAAGTTTGTCATATTGCTGAGATGATAATTGAAACTTCTGAAGTTTCACTTCAGTGGATGGATGATCAGACATTGATTTTGTTAAAAAGGTGGTCAAATGCTCAACTTGTGCTTTCAAATTATAATTTTCAGAAACAAGTTTATCCAAATCCTTTTGTAAGGAAGTGATTTTGACCTGATATAATTTGTGTTCTCTCAAATGAGATTCATTCAAAATCATGGTTTCTTTGACTTTATAGCCAATTGTTGAGCATGGACTCTATATCTTTCTACCTCTTCAACACATTTTGGTGAACATAACCTATCCCTTACCTCTCTGGCCATAGGTGGAATTTTGTTCTCCATGTTAGCCATCAATGCTTGATTCTCCTCTTGAACTTCCTTTTCATACATACTCCAATCACAAGTACCATCCAACAAGATAATTAACCCAGTTTCTTTAGAGTTACTTGTACCTGATGAAGAACTTATGGCTGGTGGGGATGAGTTTGTAAGCTGAGGTTGCTTGAAGTTTCTTTGGTTTGCTTTTCTTGTGTCACTTGTTGATTGTTGATTGCATTCTCTTGATTGCTGATTGCATTCTCTTGAAAAGTGACCATACAAATTGCACTTGTAGCATATCAAGCACCAAAACTGAACCAAAAGTTGAAATTAATGGTTTGGTAAATGGTGAAGATACTGAAGTCAGTGAAACTGATTCATCTGAATCAAAATGTTTAAAACAGAATGAATTAGAATTTGACTTTGATGATTATGATGATCTGGATGAGGTTGATGAGCTTAATGAGAAAGAATGTGCTGGTTTAGGGAAGGGTAAGAATGTGGTAATTGAACCTATAATTCCTAAAGTTCTTGAGGAGATCAAGCTACCTTATCCTCCTAAACAAAGAAATTTGTTGAAGACCATCTACACAAGAATTGGTCAGTTAAATGAAGGAATTCATGAGCTCAACAAGAAGCACAAAAATCAGTCATCAAAAAGAACTACGGAGGAAGAAGAGAAAATCACCTAAGCAGAACACCTGTGGACGAAGAAGACTGGCTCAGAACCATCTAGAGAAAAGCAAACGAAAAATGTTCCAAAACAAACATCAGTAGAAGATCTGCGAAAGAAGCAATCATCAGAATCAAAATAGTCATCCGTAGAAGATCTATGGAAGCAGAAATTATCTACT
The DNA here is from genome assembly GCA_025506505.1 of Flaveria sonorensis. Taxonomy (NCBI): domain Eukaryota; kingdom Viridiplantae; phylum Streptophyta; class Magnoliopsida; order Asterales; family Asteraceae; genus Flaveria; species Flaveria sonorensis. The sequence goes on from CM046437.1 coordinate 6,530,594, forward strand.
GAATCACTCAACAAGAAAGTCAAGAAACAACAGAAAGTTGAGAATCCCCAGCAACAAGAAGTTCCTTCAGCTGCAAAGATTGAGAGAGAATTGAAGAAGCAGCAAAAAAAGAAAGTGGAGTCTGAGAGTGAAGCTGAAGAAAAAAACTACAAGTGGTGTAACATGTATAACCACAATACAGTTGATTGTTACTTCAGCAGCTATTACTTCATATGCAACATGAACAATCAAATGACTGCTAATTGTTACTTCAACAAGCACTATGCCATTTGCAACAAGAAGAACCATTCTACATAAGAATGCTACTTCAACAAGAAGAATAAATCAAAGGTGCCAAAGAAGCAACAATCTGAGAATGTTGAATCAGACTCACAATCTTCTGAGAATGAAGAATCAAAGGTCCCAAAACAAAAGAAGCAGCAACCAAAACAAAAGGTGCCAAAGGAAAAGAAGCAAACATCTGCTGACGATCAAACAAAGAAGAAGAAAGTGAAGCAGTACTCTCAAAGCAAGATCCTCCAAGAAGATATTTTGTAGAAAGATGAATCATTCTTTGATCAGTTTGAAAAGAGTAATCAAGTACCACAATCAAAGACAAAAGTTGCTGAAACTTTTTCTCATAAAGTATCATCTTCAAGTTTGAAGAAAAAGATACTCAAAGAAGAGGTGACAGAGGAAGTGACTGTGGAACAAGAACAAAGTGCTTCAAGTTCATCTTCAATAGAAACATCCTCACGCCAAACAAAACATAATGAATCAATTGAGTCTAAAAACAATCCTAAACATCTAGGCTCATCCATGAGAGAGTTATAATCCTACATAACAATGGCAAGCCCAAGACCATTAAGGCTTGCGCTCCACGCTCTAATTGATTTCATTATTGTGAAGGAACATCCATGGAGGACTAACAACAAGTGGTATGTTGAAAGTGATTATTCTAGATATATGACAGGAAACTATTCTCTCCTCCATGATTTCAAACATAAAAATGCTTCATATGTGGCATTTGGTGGGGATAAGAAGGGAGATAAAACTGTTGGTGAAGGAATGGTAACAAATGGTGTACTCAAATTTGAGAAAGTAAATTTTTATGAATATTTACAATATAACTTACTTAGTGTATCTTAAATTTGTGATCAAAATTATACCATTTTATTTGATAACACTTACTGTTACATTCTTAAGCCAGGTTTTCAAATCCCAGCAGACTGGATCCTTCTTAAAGCACCAAAAAAAGGAAACACATATGTTTTGAACATGAACAACACCTCTATGACAAGCAATGAAACCTGCCTGATTTCTAAGTCATTAGAAGATGAAGCTCAACTGTGGCATAGAAGGATGGTTCATTCAAACATGAAGAATATGAAGAAGTTGGTCAAAAATGGCTGTCATTGGCCTTCCTAAGAAAGAATTTTATTGTTCTAATCATTGTTCTGCATGTTATAAAGGAAAACAACATAGGGTGTCAAATAAGTCCAAAACAATCAACACAAACACAACACCACTCAAAATACTACACATGGATCTTTTTGGTCCAACCAATGTAATGAGCATTGGTAAAAGGCAATATTGTTTGGTGATTGTTGATGATTTTACTAGATTTATATGGGTCTTTTTCTTAAAACATAAAAGTGAAAAATCAGAAACAGTAATGGAGTTTATCACTAAGATTGAAAATCAACTTGATTTAAAAGTCAAAATCTTAAGAAGTGATAATGGATCTGAATTTATTAATCATGTTTTAGATTCCTTTTGCAGGAACAAAGGCATAGCCAGACAATTCAGTTCACCAAGAACTCTACAACAAAATGGAGTTGCTGAAAGAAGAAAAAGAACTCTAATTGCAGCAGCAAGAACAATGCTAGCGGACTCACTATTGCCAATCACATTCTGGGCTGAAGTAGTGAATACATCATGCAATGTTCAAAACAGGACCTTAATTGACAAAGAACATAATAAAACACCCTATGAACTTTTGTTTAAAAAAAAACCTTTTATAGGCTATCTTAGAGCATTTGGGTGTCATGTGTCTATTTTAAACACCAAAGATCAATTAGGAAAGTTCCTATGATGTTTTCTTTGTTGGTTACTCATCAACATCTAAATCATATAGAGTTTGCATTCCACATCCCAACATTATGGAAGAAACTCTTAATGTATCATTTGATGAATCCTTATTTCCAAAATTAGTAAAAGGATCATCTTGGTTGTTTGATATAGATGCATTAACAAACTCATTTAACTCTGGTTATTTAAATGTTGCAGGTCTTATGGATACATGCTATCCTTATGTACCTCTAAGAATGAGTGAAGTGCCATTGATTGCTGATCCTCCAAGATTAGTTCATTCACACACTTCAAGTTTTGCTGATCCTGGCCCTTCAACTCAAACAAGTAATGACAATTTTGGTGGGAATGGAAATTCAACTTCAGAAGAAGTATCTAACACATCAGCAGAAGTTAACCATGCATCCGCAGATGTTAACAATGAATCCGAAGTATTGAACAATGCATCAGCAGAAGTTCTACATTCGTAGATGTCCCATCTACTTCTGGAGATGCTTCATTGCTTTCAACTAAGTTCCCAAT